>CM038215.1:12179526-12386382 GCA_021442155.1 Cymbidium sinense
AGTAAAAGAAATAAATAAATAAAAAATAAAATAAATAAGATTAAATAAATAAACTGGGTTTGCACTAAAAAAAATAAAACAAAGCCCACAAGGCCTAAGCTACCTGAGATCCTGGGCCACTGGGCCACTGTGCCCAGGTGACCTGAAGCCTGACACAGATCCTAGGCCTGGGCCCTGAGTCCATACTGATCCACTGGGCCCTGGGCTCAGACCATGGGCTTTGCTGGGCTCTGGACCATGGGCCCTGGGCTCTGTGACCCTGAGCCCACCCCTAGGCCACAGACCCAGGCTAAGGACCACTGGGCCACTGGGCTGGGCCCTGGGCCGCTGGGAGATCTTGAGACCACTGGGCCAGGCCTGGACCACTGAGTGACCCAGCACTTTAGAGTCTGGTGATGAATACTGAGCAATGGGCCCTGCCTGACGCAGGCCAAACTGGGACCAGGCCTGGAATACACAGGCCTAAAAGGCCCTGGGCCAGATCTCAGATGAGTAAAATAAGGCCTGAATACAGATGATAAAGACTATCTTTGAGCTCTACAGGCCACTAGGCCCTAACTAAACCTGGGCCCCAAGTCCTACACATGCCCATGAGCCATAGACACAAAACCTGACAGCCTTAGGCCTAATCAGCAATCCATAACACAGCCTAAACTACAAACCCACACCCTGACCTAAACGCCCAAACCCTTAGGCCAAGATCTTTGAAACCACAAAGCTAAAACTTAAGCCTAAATGAAATAAAACCTAAAAATAAAATAAAAAAACCTAATTCTAAATAAAAACTAGCAATAGAGCCTACTGTTAACCCTATCAAGCAAACTCTAAGATGCATGCGATTAGACGTAGAATAATAGGTCATTTATGAAGTCAATAAACTGATCAATATTGATTTCATCTGGGAAGAAAAATACCCTACCTGGTTAGACAGTGTCATCCTAGTTAAGAAAAAGAATGACCAAATTCACATATGTGTCAATTTTATGGATTTAATTAAGGCATGTCCAAAAGATGAATTTCCACTACCAATCTTGGAGTTGATGGTGGACATTGCCTCATTAAATGCAATCTTCTCTTTCATGGATAGCTCATCTGGATATAACTAAATAAAGATGTCTCCTGAAGATGAAAGAAACACTACTTTTAGAACCCCGATCAGAATCTATTGCTATAAGGTCATGCCTTTCAGGCTTAAAAATGCTGGTGCTAAATACTAGTAGACTATGACTCAAATCTTCGAAGAACTAATTCATCATCAAGTCAAGTGCTATGTCAATGATTTCATGGTCAAAATTAGAGAAAAGGAAGACCATCTCTTTAACTTGAGAGTAGTTTTTGAATAGTTAAGATAATTTAACCTCAAAATGAACCCCCTAAAATATGTATTCAGAGTAGCTTTAGGAAAATTCCTTAGATTTATTATCCGACACTAGGGAATCAAAATCGATCCAGAGAAGATCAATGTGATATTAGAAATGCCAGCCCATAAAAGTTTAACTCAACTTAGATCATTCCAAGGGTGGTTGGCGTATCTATGATGCTTTATATCCAACTTATTAGAAAGATGTCAACCATTCTCAGCACTGGTTAAAAAGTTGATTCAGGATGATAAAGCATGCCTTCAAAGACATCAAGCATTTCTGATGCCATCATCGGTTCTAGCGCCCTATCCACGGGTAAGCGGCTCATACTTTACACTACTATGTTAGATTTACTTGGTACTTTGTTGGCCCCAAGCCATTGAGAAGGGAAGAAAAATGCACTCTACTCAATCATCATCTAATCCCTGATGAGGCTAATTATCCACCCATTGAGAAGCATTTCCTAGCTTTAATCTTTGCATCCCAAAAGCAACAACACTACATGCTTCCTTATAAGGTAAACTTAAATTCTAGGATCAATCCACTACAGTATCTCATGACACAGCCTATTCTATTTGGATGATTGGCATGATGGTCAATGATCCTCTCATAGTTTGACATTACCTTTGTGCCCCTATATGCTGTGAAAGAATAAGCGCTAGTAAATTTCTTAGCAACACACCCACTTCCTACTGACTCTTCACTTAGTGATGATCTCCCTGATGAACAAATTATGAACTTAGGGGATGCTATCATTCACTGCTAGAAGATTACTCTCATAGAGGAAGAACTATCTACTATTTGAAAGGGGGTAGGAATAGTTTTTTAACTTCGGGACCCATGTGATGGGATTCTCATATCATTTGTCCAATTCCTGTACCAACAACAAAGTTAGATATGAGGCTCAGATTGCTAATCTGGAGATAGCCGTTACTCTAAGCATCCAAAATATCAACATCTTTAAGGATTTTCAGCTAATTATCAACCAAATCGGTGGGTCCTATAAGGTTATAAAGCCCAAGCTCCATCACTACCATAAGTACACCATTGAGTTGTTGGCCCAAATCTAGAGTTTACCTTTTATAGGATTCCTCGAGGAGAGAACATCATGGTGTATGCTTTAGCCAAGCTTGCCAGGGAGTTAACATGTTCAGAGGATGAGTCTATATCAATAAAGGTCTAAAATTGATAAGTATTATCTCTTATTGATATTGAACTCATTAAAAAGTACTCTCCTAAAGGGGAGGTTGCCATTCCCAAGAAGGACGAGGAGTTAGATTGGAGGCAACCATTCATGGATTACCTAAATAAAGGAAAACTACCTCAAGAGAAGTCTTAAGCCCATTAGATGAAGAAGAGAGCACTTTCCTATGCTCTTATGGATGGTGTCTAGTACTAGTGGTCTTTCGATCATATGTGGTTACGTTGTTTAAATAAGCACGAAGCCTGTAAGATCATGACCGAGGTACACTCAGGATTATGTGGAGCCAACCAATCCAGTCCGATGATGAAAGCCAAGATCAAAAGACTAGGATACTACTGGTCATCGATGATCAAAGATTGCATTGATATGGCTAGGCAATGCCACCAATGTCAAATACACAGTGTGCCTACACCAACTACCCAACACTCTACATCCTACATTGCCCTCATGGACATTTGAGTTTTGAGGTATTGACATAGTGGGTCTAATTGATCCTCCTTCTTCTAAGGGTCATCAGTTCATCTTAGCTGCTACTGACTACTTTTCTAAATGGGAGAAGACAATTTTTCTCAAGGAGGTCACAACTCAGCATGTGCTCCAGTTTTTTAGGAACCATATTGTATATAGGTTTGGATTGCCTCGATGAATTATATTTGATAATGTTATTGCATTTAAGAGCACTGAGATCAATAATTTTTCCCAGAGACATAACAGAGATTGGAGATATTCTACCATCAACTACCCGAATGCAAACAGCTTAGCAAAAGCCTTCAATAAAATGATAATCTAAATTATAAAGAAGACACTTGACAATAAGTGATAGTGGCATGAGTAGTTAGTTGAAGCATTATAGGTCTATTGCACCACATATAGAACTCCAACTTAGTCTACTCCTTTCTCCTTAGTGTAAGGGTCTGAAGCTATTCTACCATTAGAAGTCCAACTCTCATGACTAAGGATAGATGTGGGTAGCAAGATCACAACAAAGGAGAAGGCCAAGTTGCGGTTGGAAGAGCTTGAATGTTTGGAGGAGAGATGCATGTGGGCATTCCAAAACCTCATGTTGTACAATGCTAAAACGTTTCAACCTCACAATAAGTTGGTTCGTCCTAGAGCTTTCCAAGTAGGAGAGCTTATTTTAGTTCTAAGGAGACCGATTGTTGCCCATCGTAATATGGGAGGCAAGTTTGTACCTAGTTGGGAAGGCCCTTTTGACATTGAGAAGGCCTACCAAGGAGGATCTTATCAGCTTATTAATCACAAGGGGAGTGCCCAATGCTTCCAATCAATGGGATCTACTTAAAGAAATATTATAAATCATGTTTGAAAATAATTATCATAAAAAAATTCCATTTTGAATTCAATCTCTTCCATGTTGAAAGTATTCTTGTTTGTGAATCCACCACAATGTGTTTAGGCTAGGTATAAGGAACAGGTGGCATCCTATCCTTCATCGACACACAAAAATAAATAACAAACATATAAACAAACACATCTTTTATCTCTTACTATGAGTTGAGATAATGCCCTAGTGGCACTCACTCAATTATTTACTCGGTCGGTGATGTGCTACCCTAGTGTGTCATGGTCTTCTTGCTTAGAGGATATAAGTATGCTTTCCTTCCTTACTTGGCCACTGCACATTGACGAGTGCCTTGTTAGTTTAGTAAGCCATACTGCATGGCCGGTAAGGTACCTCATGTTGGCTTTATATAAGAGGATGTGAGTCTGCTATGCTTTTTTCTTGGATTAGCCTTCATACACAGACTAGGCTAAGCATATTTGAGGTTTAGGATAAGTCTCCTAGCGGCTCCATCCCTCCTGACTACTTCAAGTCTGAGTCTAGTCCTTCCTCAGGGCTCCCTACTTAGTAATCGCTCTAGGTAAGATAACATTTGTCCTGCTGATGACAAACTATCCCGATGCTCAGTTCTGCTTAGAAAGTTGTAAGCCATTAAGTTTTATTTCAAGATTGATCATTGTACACTGACGAGAACCTTATGTTGGTTGATTCTCACTATGCTGATGGATACACAACTCATGCTGACAGATACTCCTTAGGTTGGTTGGTTCTTGCACCTTAGGATACACCACTCATGGAAAATGTAAATTTGCTATGATTTATCCTTGATTTCACCATCGCACACCTATAAGCTCTCTTTTCCAGGGCTAAAGAACCTTATGTAAGTCTCGTACTTAACGCCCCTAGTAGCACCTCTCCCGTGAGCACTATATTGGGATCACAACCTTTGCAACCCCATTTAGACACTACCCAGGTTACTATCAGATTATACAGTTCTCATTTCCTAGTAACCACCCCTATGGTTGGAGAATCCATCCTATGGATGTGTAGATTCTCTCTTGGTGCAGTAAATCTGAGATAGGTCAAGGTTGACATAGCCCCTTCTTAGTGTGGTCCCTCGCATACCAACAAGGTCCACACAAAACATATAAACAAAATATATATTCACTTA
This sequence comes from Cymbidium sinense, assembly GCA_021442155.1. NCBI lineage: Eukaryota > Viridiplantae > Streptophyta > Magnoliopsida > Asparagales > Orchidaceae > Cymbidium > Cymbidium sinense. Next base: position 12,184,566 of record CM038215.1, read on the forward strand.
TGGATTAGGAGGACACCCCTAGTGGTACCTTTTCCCAAGCAAGCATCTTATCTTAGGACAGTGTCAGCAAAACTCCTTATAATAAGAAGGCGTAGCAGACTTATATTTTCTAAAGTAGGGAACAATTGCTAGGGTTACTTATTGGTAGCACAATAAATCAAACTTGGCTTAGGGTATTGAGTAAATGTCGCTAGGTACTTATATCAACTCAAGAGTAGTTGGCCATAGAATCGCCTTCTCAATGGGTCCATCGCACACCAACATGTTCCATAAATTAAATCTATCAAATTTGATCGAGCTCACATCCCCAGCGGATATTCCCATTCCAAATCAAACTAAACCAAATAAACCATATTAAATCATAAGAAATTAATATAAAATTAATCCTCACTACTTTTTAGTTGACATATGTCCCCAACAACATTCACTCAGTAGTCGCCATTGGTCAGGTTCAATTTGTTGTGCATCTAATAAGTCACCCCAGCGGTTGGTCCTAGCTATGGAAGATGTAAGTCTTCTATGCTTTCTTCCTAGCACACCATTGCACAAGGAAAGGCAACCCCTTAGGTTGGCTAGCTCTACTCCACAACCGCTAGACTATCCCTTTGGATTTGTAAACCTGAGGTAGGTTAAGGTGATATAGACCCTTCTGGGTCCATTGCACATCGATCCCACATTAACTTGATTAAATCTAAATTTTTTAATGGAGTTAAATCACACCCTTCTCCCCAATGGAGCCCTAAATCATATATAAATAAGTGCAAACAAATCAAATTCAAAACCAACCTCTTCAGTGGAGCCAAATTAAACTAACTTGACCAGTAGAGTCTAAATCAAAGAAATCCAACCAAACTCTTATTCCCAGGGATACAGCCTCAAACAAATTTATGAAATCAAACTCAGATCCCAATTCCCAGCGGATAGCCCAAACTTGCTTCCCTATTAGGTTTATGTTTATTTTGTTATGTTTATTTTAGGTTTAGGGTTTTCTTTTAGTTTAGGGTTTAGGTTTTATTTTTTATTTATTTTTTTGGTTTTATTTTTAGGTTTATTTTTAGGTTTAGCTTTTATTTATTTTTTTATTTTTTTTATTTTAGGTTTATTTTATTTTTATTTTACATTTAGTTTTTATTTTATTTAGGTTTCTTATTTTTAGTTTTATTTTATTTTTTAGTTTAGTTTAGGGTTTAATATAATTTAGTTTCATTTAGGGTTTAATTTAATTTATTTTAGTTTAGTTTTTATTTTTTATTTTATTTTATTTTTACATTTAGGTTTGGGTTTTGATTTTGGTTTAGGTTTAGGTTTAGGTTTTAGTTTTTATTTTTATTTTATTTTCTTTTTTTATTTAATTTTATTTAGGTTTAGGTTTTATTTAATTATTTTAATTTTAAGTTTTATTTCTTTTAGGTTTAGGTTTTTATGTCTATTAGGGTTTAGGGTTTAGGGTTTAGGGTTTGGAGTTTAGGATTTAGGGTTTAGGGTTGTAGGTTTTAGGGTTTAGGGTTTAGGGTTTAGGGTTTAGGGTTTAGGGTTTATGGTTTAAGATTTTGGGCTTTAAAGATTAGGGTTTAGGGTTTATGGTTATAGGGTTAGGGTTCAGGGTTTAGGGTATAGGGTTGAACATTAGTGTTTTTTAATTTTTTTCTAAATTAAGTAAAGTTATAGGTATAGGTTTATTTAGTTTATTTATTATTTATTTTATTTTTTATTTTATTTAAGTTTATTTTTTATTTAGCTTAGTTTATTTATTTTAGGTTTATTTATTTTAGTTTAGGTTTTTTATTTTAGTTTATATTTTAGGTTTGGGTTTAAGTTTATGTTTTACTTTAGTTTTATTTTTATTTTTATTTTCATGTTTAAGTTTTATTATCTATTTTTAGGTTTAGGTTTAGGTTTTTATTTTATTTTATTAGGTTTAGGTTTTAGGTTTTTATTTTAGGTTTACTTTTAGGTTTTATTTTTTAGTTTAGGTTTACTTTTAGGTTTTATTTTTTAGTTTAGGTTTAGGTTTATTTTTAGTTTATTTTAATTTATTTAGGGTTGAGGTTTATGTTTAGGTTTAGTTTATTTTAGGATTAGGTTTAGGTTTTATTTATTTTAGTTTGTTTAATTTAGGTTTATGTTTTATTTTATTTTATTTTAGGTTTAGGTTTTTTTTAGTTCAGGGTTTGGTTTTATTTTTATTTATTTGAGGTTCTATTTTGAGGTTTATTTTTTAGGTTTAGGTTTTATTTAGTTTTTTTATTATATTTTATTTTAGCTTTATTTTATTTTTAATTTAAGTTTAGTTTTTATTTTATATAGGTTTTTTAGTTTTTAGTTTAATTTAGGTTTTTATTTATTTTATTTTAGTTTTGTTTTTATTTCTTATTTTATTTTCTTTTTAGGTTTAAGTTTAGGATTAGGTTTTACTTTAGGCTTTTATTTTATTTTATTTTTTTATTTTATTTTGGTTTAGGTTTTTATTTATTTATTTTACTTTTAGGTTATATTTAGTTTAGGCTTAGGTTTTAGCTTTTTAGTGTTTAGGGTTTAGGTTTAGTTGAGGGTTTAGGGTTTGGTGTTTAGGGTTTAAGGTTTAGGGTTTAGGGTTTAGGGTTTAGGATTTTAGGGTTTAGGGTTTAGGGTTCAGGGTTTTTAGGGTTTAGAGTTTATGTTTTAGCTATAAGGTTGAAGTTTTAGTTTAGGGTTTAGGGTTTTTATTTTTTTAATAGAGAAGGAATTTAGATTCAACATTTCTTCTTTTCAATTTCATCAACCAAGTAAGACACCAAGTTTTCTAAGAGATAAGCGACGACATAGATAAAATATGAGCATGCATAGAGAAAATCAAAACCCCTAGATAATTATATTCGTCTATTCTATAAAGGAACAGTTCCATAAGTAGCAGATCGGATCAACCGTTCTTCAGTTTCTGTCATTCCCATCATAACCACCTTGGCCTCTCGAGTAGAAGATCCACCATCATATCCCTTATTTCTCCTTCCGTCACCACCACGGTTGTAACCTCCATCACTCCTCCCTCCTCTATAACCACCACTGCTCTGACAACCACCTCCAAATCAACCAGCACCTCCAGATCCCCCACCACCACTACGATAACCACTGCCTCCAACTTCACCTCCACTGCCAGATCTAGATTAGCCTAGTTGACGGTGATGTTCCTGCCTTATTTTATTTTAAGTTTATTTTATTTTTATTTTAGGTTTAGTTTTTATTTTATTAAAGTTTCTTATTTTTTTTAGTTTAGTTTTTATTTTATGTTTAAGTTTAGATTTAGGTTTTAGTTTATTTTTTTAATTTATTTTATTTTATATTTTATTTTGGGTTCAGTTTTTTTATTTAATGTATTTTTAGGTTTTATTTAGCTTAGGTTTAGGTTTTAGCATATTAGGGTTTATGGTCTAAGGTTTATGTTTTAGGTTTTTATTTTAGGTTTATTTTTAGGTTTTATTTTTTTAATTTAGGTTTAAGCTTTTTTTAATTTATTTTATTTTATTTAGTTTAGTGTTTAGATTTAGGTTTAGGTTTTATTTATTTTTATTTAGTTTATCTTATTTTAGTTTTAAATTTAATTTATTTTATTTATCTTATTTTTATTTTATGTTTAGTTTTTATTTTTATTTTAGGGTTTGAGTTTTTTTTGGGTTTTATTTTTAAGTTTATTATTTAGGTTAAGGTTTTTATTTAGTTTTTATTTTATTTAAGTTTATTTAATTTTTTTTAGTTTAGTTTAAGTTTTCATTTATTTTATCTTATTTTAGTTTTATTTTTATTTTATCTATTTTAGGTTTAGGTATGTTTGGTTTTAGCCTTTAGTTTTATTTTATCTTATTCCCATTTTATTTAGGTTATATTTTATTTATTTTAGGTTTTATTTAGTTTAGGTTTAGGTTTTAGGTAGGTTGTGCAGGTGATTAGGCCTGGTCACGACTGGGGTTTAGGGTTGTATGATTTAGGGTTTAGGGTTTAGGGTTTAGGATTTTAGGGTTTATGGTTTAGGGTTTTGGGTTTAGGGTTTAGGGTTTTAGGGTTTATGGTTTAAAGTTTAGAGTTTTAGGATTATGGTTTAGGGTTTAGGGTTAGTTTTAGGGTTTATGGTTTAGAGTTAGGGTTCTTTTTTTATTTTTTTTTTATTTTTAGGGTTTAGGGTTTAGGGTTTTAGGATTAGGTTTCAGGTTTGGGGTACATGTTTTAGTTTAGGGTTTAGGGTTTTTGGTTTTTTTTAATGAAAAAAAATTCAGATTTAACATTTCTTCTTTTCGATTTCACCAACCAAGTAACACACCAAATTGTCTAAGAAACAAGCGATGACATAGATAAAAAATGAGCACACATAGAGCAAATCAAAAACCTTAGATAAATAGAACCGTCTCTACTATAAAGACATGGTTCCATAAGCAGTAGATCAGATTGATCGTTCTTCAGTTTCTCCAGTTCCCATAAGAACCATCCCGGCCTCTCGAGTAGTGGGATCCACCATCATATCCCCGATCTCTTCCTACGCCACCACCACGGTTGTAACCTCTATCGCTCCTCCCGCCACCATAACCACCATTACTCCGACCACCACCTCCATATCCACCAACACCTCCAGATCCCCCACCTCCACTATGATAACTACTACCTCCGCCTTCACTTCCATCGCCAGAACTAGACTGAGCTTGGTTGGCGGTGATGTTACTATCATTAGGGTTTATGTTTAAGTTTAAGTTTAGGGTTTAGGTTTAGGTTTAGGTTTAGGGTTTATGGTTATTAGGTTTTAGTGTTTAGGTTTAGGTTTATGGTTTAGGTTTAGTTGTAGTTTAGTGTTTAGTTTATTTTTTATTTATTTATTTAGTGGTGCAATAGGGTTTGGTGTTTAGGGTTTAGGGCCCAGGGTCAGGTTTAGGGTTTAGGGTTTGGGTGGAGGGTAGGCCAGGGCCAGGGTGAATAGATCAGGGTTTAGGATCTTTTGATGAGGCCCAGTGCCCAGTGTTTGGGCTCAGTGATCAGGGCCTAGGGCCAGTTTTAGGGTTTAACATCTTTAAACCTAGCAAAACCGCAGGGGTTAATCCATCTACATAGCACCTATTACCTTAGCTCATCTAATCCTTTACCTTTATCTTAGCTCCATCTTTACTGTTATCATTATCTATCCATTCAGGTCCACTATCTTTAGCCCAGGATCTACTAGCCTAAACCCAGGCCCAGCTCACTTTAGCCGAGCTCCATTTTATCTTTAGCCTCAGGCCCAGGCTCAGGCTCTCATGACTCCAGGGCCAGTGGCCCAGTGTGCCTGAGCCCAGGGTCAGGGCCTGTGGCCCAGCAGTGGCCCAGTGCTCGCCCAGGGCCTCGGATCTGTGGCCTCAGTGCCTCAGGGCCCAAGGCCCAGGGCCCCAGGCCTCTGAGCCCAGGGCTCAGGCCCTGGGTCTGGGGCCTAGTCTCAGGGCCTGGCCTTGTGGCTCTGCAGGCTCAGTGGCCCAAGACTCGTGGCCCAGTGGGGCCTGGCTGCCTGGGCTGCAGGGCCCATGGCCTAGGCCCAGGCCCAGGGTCCAAGCCTAGCTCAGTGGCCTAGAGCCCAAAGCCTTTAGGGCTCAAGACTCAGGGCCCATCAGGGTCACTCTGGTCCTAGTGCTCAGTGGCCTAGGCCCAGGGCCCAGATCCAGGGCCTAGGGCTCTATTTATTTTACAATAGCAAACCATTAGGTTTAGATCATTTAGTTTACTCATCTTTATTCTTTAGTTTATCTTATTTTATTTTATTTATGTCCATTTTATTTATATTTAGTTTAGTTTATTTATCTTACATTTATTTATCAAGCTTAGGTTTTATTTTAGTTTAGTTTAGGTTTAGCTTTAGAGAGTTTATTTTTTAGTGAGTTTTATTTTATTTTATTTTTTAGGTTTAGGTTTTTTGTTTTAGGGTTTGTGGATTTTGTGGGTTTTAGGTTTGTGGTTAGGGTTTATGGTTTTGTTAGGATTTAGGTTTTAGCTTTGTGTGGGTTTAGAGATTTTAGGTTTAGGGTTTAGGGTTTTGGGTTTAGGGTTTAGGGTTTAGGGTTTTAGGGTTTAGAGTTTAGTGTTTAGGGTTTAAGGTTGTAGGTTTAAGGTTTAGGGTTAGGTTTTTTTTAGTCTTTTATTTTTTTTTTATTTTTAGGGTTTAGGGTTTAGGGTTTATCCTTTACATCAATTAAAACAAAACAAATTAATGTTTATTCAATCTTAATCCCTGGTGGATTATAGATTCTTATTCCTAGGGGATCTGCTTTCCATAAATCATATAATCAAATCAAATTCAAACCATATCCCCAACAAATTTTCTTCATCTATGCCCTTGACATAGACCCCTCACCTGTCATGTCCAATGCATGTGTGATCCCTTAGCAGATCTACCTTATGTCCTTGACATGGAATTCTCATCAAATTTGATTTCTTCTCTTATGCACACCTTTAATATTTCAACAAAAAGCCTAACAATGCATTTGTTCAAATTACATCATCTTAACATTATAATCAACATTTTATGATTTATGATGGTTGCAAGTTCAAACTAACTATACAATATCATGCTAAACATATTATTGTGTGAATTAACACACTATATTATATTATAATATATGATGTTATATTATAATCTACTATAATATAATGTATTGTTTAACATTACACCTTATTAGAATCGCTTAAAAGGAACAAATAACAAAATTTTTTCAAAATATGAATAATGTTAATTTTGGATGTAAATTTGTCATTTTTCTATTACAAATGTTACAAATAGCATAATTTTGGTGTTGCTTCTTGGTGTGTGCATGAATTTGGCCAAATTCTTCCATTTCAACCTTCAAATTAACATTTTTGTGAGTTTTGACCCTATGAATTAGAATAAAACTAAAACAGACTAAAATGTACAATAACATTTAGTAACACACCACCAAATTCATATATATGTGAAGTCATATTGTTATTCATATTATATTTTTAATATGCTTTCATATAATATAGTATCTTACATTACACCTTAAAATGAATCACTTTAAGCAAATAAATTATAAAATTTGGTTGAAAAATGAACATTTATTTTGGATGAAAAATTCCATTCTTTTGATTAAATGACTCACCATAGCACACCCCCAAAGATGTTCCCTAAAGCTTACCTTAAATTTGGCCAAATCCCATCATCTCAGCCTATAAATTAGTATTTTTAAGAATTATACTAGTACAAACCCTACTACATCATACTATAATGAACTAAAATATGCTAAATAACAAGTAGTAATACAAAACAGTATGCTATAATGCATGATGCTACACTATATTATGGCATCCTATATTATAATACACTATAACATATTGTATTATAATATATTGCATATCACATAAGAAGGGATTGCTTAAGATAAAAAATCATTAAATTAGTCTAAATAATAAAAAACTATTTATTTTAGTCATATCACTTACATATTTTAATTTGAAATAATATATTATGATGCCATGCTCTACCTATTATGAATTTTGCTAAATTTCACCATTTTAAAGTCTAAATCAACATTTTTAGAAATAATTCTAGTGTAGGCTGGACTGCCTGATTGTAAAATACTAAAAGAATTTAAAATATGTTGAATAATATATTATGATATATGATGCTATTCCATGCTACAACATATAATATTTATTTTAAACAAAAATCTTAGTTTTCAAACTGCAAGTGGTGTAGCACACCTTTGGTACTACAACCTAATTCCCAATTCAAGTTTAACAAATTTCATCATTTGATTTATTAAATTAATATTTTCATGATTTATATTAATATAGACTATAGGGCACAATACCATAATATACTAAAACATTTCAAAATATCTTATAGCATCCAAAAACACATAACTACATGCTAAAATATATGATGCTACATTATACTATAATAAATGGTATTATAATATAATTTAGGTTAGGGTTTAGGGTATTCAAATCTTTAATAGTCAAGGGAAAGTCTCTTTAAGACATTTTCTTTAGTTACTATAACTATGTTAGGATAAGGTCATTCTTTAGATATACTCCTAATGACATCTTTATTCAAAGTTTACAGTTTAGGGTTTAGGGTTTGGGGTTTAGGGTTTAGGGTTTATGGTTTCATGGTTTAGGGTTTAGGGTTTAGGGTTTTAGGGTTTAGGAACTTAGGGTTTAGGGTTTAGGTTTTTAGGATTTCAGGATTAGTGTTTAGGGTTTCGGGTTTAGGGTAGGTTTAGGATTTAAGATTTAAGGTTTTTTTTAACAAAGAACAAATTAAGATTAAACATTTCTTCTTTTCAATTTCATGAAACAAGTAGCACCCCAAAATTTCTAAGACACAAGTGAGGACATAGATAAAAAATGAGCACCCATTGTGCAAATCAAAAACCCTAGTTAAGTAGAACCATCTCTACTATAAAGACACAATTCCATAAGCAGTAGATCAAATCAGCCATTCTTTAGTTTCTTCAGCTCCCATCGAAACCACTCTTGCCTCTCGAGTAATAGGATCTGCCATCATATCCCTGATCTCTCCCACTGCCACATCCATGGTTGTAACCTTCATCACTCCTCCCACCTCCATAACCACCACTGCTCTGACCACCACCTCCATATTCACCAGCACGTCTAGATCCCCCACCACCACTACGATAACTATCACCTCCGTCTTTGCCTCCACCGCCAGATCTAGGCTTAGCCTAGTTGACGGTGATGATCCTGCCATTAAGGTTCTGTCCATTATTAGAATTTAGAGTTTAGGGTTAGTTTAGGGTTTAGGGTTTGGGGTTTAAAGTTTGGGGTTGTAGGTTTTCAGGTTTAAGGTTTAAGGTTTAGGGTTTTAGGGTTTAGGGTTTAGGGTTGTAGGTTTAGGGTTTAGAGTTTAGGGTTTAGCACTTTTAGGGTTTAGGGTTTTGGGTTTAAGGTTTAGTGTTTAGGGTTTTAGGGTTTAGGGGTTTTTTTTAATAAAGAATAAATTCAAATTCAACATTTCTTCATTTTGATTTCATCAACTAAGTAACACCCCATGTTTTCTAAGAGACAAGCGATGACATAGATAAAAAATGAGCACCCATAAAGCAAATCAATAACCTTAGATAAGTAGAATCATCCCTAATATAAAGACACAATTCCATAAGCAACAGATCAGATCAACCATTCTTTAGTTTCTCTAGTTCCCATTATAACCACCCCAACCTCTCGAGTAGCGAGATCCGCCATCATATCCTTGATCTCTCTATCCGCCACCAACACAGCTGTAACCTCCGTCACTCCTCCTGCCTCCATAACCACCACTACTTTGACCACCACCACCACCATCGTGATAACTGTCATCTCTGCTTCGCCTCCATCGCTAAATCTAGACTAAGCCTAGTTGATGGTAATCTTCCTGCCATCAACATTTTGCACATTCTTAGGGTTTAGGGTTAGTTTATTGTTTACAGTTTGGGGTTGCTTTAGGGATTAGGGTTAGTTTATGGTTTATGTTTAGGATTTAGGGTTTGGGGTTTCGGGTTGTAGGTTTTAGGGTTTAGGGTTTAGGGTTTAGGGTAGTAGGATTTAGGGTTTATGGTTTAGGGTTTAAGATTGTAGAGTTTAGGGTTTAGGGTTTTAGGGTTTAGGGTTTAGGGTTTAGGGATTAGGGTTTAGGGTTAACTTAGGGTTTACAATTTTTTTAAAATTAAGTAAATCATTTGGTTTAGCCTAATTTAATTTATTTTTTATTTATTTTAGTTTATTTTATTTTATTTTATTTTATTTATTTAGGTTTATTTTTTATTTTTATTTAATTTAGTTTATTTATTTTAGGTTTATTTATTTTAGTTTATTTTTTAAGTTTAGGTTTATTTTTAGCTGGGTTTTAATTTTATTTTACTTTTAGGTTTAAGTTTTATTTTTTATTTTGAGTGTTAGGTTTAGGTTTTTATTTTATTTTTTTGGTTCAGGTTTTAGATTTTTATTTTAGGTTTACTTTTAGGTTTTATTTTTTAGTTTAGGTTTGAGTTTATTTTTAATTTATTTTAAGTTTAGGTTTAGGTTTTATTTATTTCAGTTTAGTTTATTTTAATTTAGGTTTAGTTTTATTTTTTTTGTTTATTTTTTTATTTTAGGTTTAGTTTTTTAGGGCTTTTATTTATTTTTAAGTTTATTTTTTAGGTTTAGGTTTTTATTTAGTGTTATTTTATTTTATTTTTGGTTTATTTTGTTTTTATTTTATTTAGGTTTTTTATTCTTAGGTTTATTTTTTTAGTTTAATTTAGGTTTTTATTTATATATTTTAGTTTATTTTTATTTTTTATTTTATTTTATTTTTAGGTTTAGGTTTAGGTTTTCTTATATATTTCATTATTAGGTCTTATTTAGTTTAGATTTAAGTTTTTAGCTTTTTAGGGTTTAGGCTTTTAGGATTTAGTGTTTAGGTCAGGTTTGGTGGGTATACAAACCAGGTTTAGGTTTGGCAAGTGGAGTTTAGGGTTTTAGTGGTTTAGAGAGGTTTAGGGTTTTAGAGGGTTTGGGTTAGTTTTAGGTGGGCTGAGGGTTTAGGGTTTAGGGTTTAGGATTTAGGTGGTTTAGGGTGAAGGGTTTAGCATTTTAAAGTAAAACCAGTAGTTTAGGTTTATTTAGTTTATTTTAATTAAGTTTATTTTTTATTTAGTTTAGTTTATTTATTTTAGGATTATTTATGTTAGATTTGGTTTAGGTTTAGGTTTAGGTTTATGTTTATATTTTAGTTTTATTTTTATTTCATTTTTTAAGTTTAAGTTTTATTTTTTATTTCCATTTTTAGGTTTAGGTTTTTATTTTATTTTTTTAGGTTTATGTTTTAAATTTTTATTTTAAGTTCAATTTTAGGTTTTATTTTTTAGTTTAGGTTTATGTTTATTTTTAGTTTATTTTATTTTATTTAGTTTAGGGTTTAGATTTAGTTTATTTTAGGTTTAAGTTCAAGTTTTATTTATTTTAGTTTAGTCTATTTTAGTTTAAGTTTAGGTTTATTTTATTTTGTTTATTTTAAGTTTAGGTTTTTTTAGTTTAGGGTTTAGGTTTTATTTTTTATTTATTTTTAGGTTTAAGTTTTTATATACTTTCTATTTTATGTTTAGTTTTATTTTAGGTTTTATTTTAATATTTTATTTTAGTTTAATTATTTATTTATTTTAGTTTAGTCTTTATTTTTTTTATTTTATTTTGTTTTTAGGTTTAGGTTTAAGTTTAGATTTTAGTTTAAGTTTATATATATTATTTTATTTTATTTTTTAAGTTTAAGTTTGTTTTATTTATTTTAATTTTCGATTTAATTTAGTTTAGGTTTAGGTTTTTAGGTTTTTAGGTTTTTAGGGTTTAGAGTTTAGGGTTTGGAGTTTAGGGTTTAAGGTTTAGGATTTAGGCCTGGGGGGCCCAGGGTTGGTTTTAGGTTTATAGGGTTTAGGTTTAGGTTGGTAGGGTTTAGGGTTTAAAATTTTTTATACAAACCAATTTAGGTTCTTATTTAGTTTTATTTTAGGTTTATTTTATTTTTAATCACGTTTAATTTTATTTTATTTATTTTATGTTTGTGATTTTATTTAGTTTAGTTTAGATTTTATTAATTTTATTTTAGTTTTATTTTATTTTATTTTATTTAGTAGGTCAGATTTAGGTTAGGTTTAGGTTTTATTACTCATTTATGTATTTTATTTTAAGGTTTAGTTTTATTTTTTTTAGATTTTATTTAGTTTAGGTTTATGTTTTAGGTTTAGGGTTTAAGGGCTTGGGGAAGGGGTAGGATTTGAGTTTAGGTTTGGGGATTTGGGAGGGTTTAGGGTAGTGGGTAGTGGCCCAGGGAGGCACAGGATCTGGGAGGGTTTAGGGAGGGTTTAGGATTTGGTTTAGGGTTAGGGTTTTAAAAAAAAGCAAACCCATGAGAGTTATATTAAAATTTATTTTAGGTTTATTTTATTTTAGTATTTATTTTATTTAGGTTTTATTCTTCATTTTATTTTAGTTTAGTTTTATTATTTATTTAATTTTATTCTTATTAGTTTATTTTATCTTTTTCTGGGTTTAGGTTTTATTATATTTTTTTATTATATTTAAGTTTAGGTTTTATTTATTTATTTTATTATTATGTTTTATTTAGTTTTAGTTTTGGTTTTTAGCTTTTTAGGGTTTAGAGTTTTAGGGTAGGGTTAGGGTTTGAGGGTAGGATTTAGTGGTAGGTCAGGGTTTAGGGTAGAGTGGGTTTGTGGGAGGATAGTGAGCTTAGGGTTTAGGGTTTTAGGGTGAGTTTAATTATAGGGTTTAGGGTCAGGTCACGATTTATGATGGTTTAGGGTTTTAAATTTAGTAAATCGATAGGTTTAGGTTTATTTAGTTTATTTTTATTTACTTTAATTCATTTCATTTTTTATTTTTATTTAGGTATTTTTTGTTTAGTTTAGTTTATCTATTTTAGGTTTATTTATTTTAGTTTAGGCTTTTTATTTTAGTTCATTTATTCTGTTTAGGTTTAGGTTTATGTTTATTTTTTAGTTTAGTTTTATTTTTAGGTTTTGGTTTTTACTTTATTTTTTTAGGTTTAGGTTTTAGGTTTTTCTTTTAGGTTTACTTTTTTATTTTTTTAGTTTTATTTAGGTTTATTTTTGGTTTATTTTATTTATTTAGGGTTTATTTTTAATTAAGGTTTAGGTTTAGGTTTATTTTAGTTTTTTAGTTTATTTTAGTTTAGGTTTAGGTTTATTTTATTTTATTTATTTATTTAGGTTTTAGTTTAGGGTTTAGGTTTTATTTTATTTATTTTAAGTTTATTTTTCAGTTTAAGTTTTATTTAGTTTTATCTTTTATTTTAGATTTATTTTATTATTATCCAGTTTATTTTATTTAGGTTTTAATTTTAGGTTTATTTTATTTCTTAATTTAGTTTAGGTTTTTATTTTTATTTTATTGTATTTATTTTATTTTGGTTTAAGGCTATTTATTTATTTTATTTCTACATTTTATTTAGTTTAGGTTTAGGTTTTGGTTTAGGGCTTAGGTGGGGTGGTGGTTTAGGGGAGGGGTTTGGGGTCAGTTTAGGGCACAGGGTTATCAATTTAGGGTTTTGGGTTTATGATTTAGGGTTTAGGAGGGTTTTAGGTTTAGGGTTTAGAGCCTGAGTTTAGGGTTAGTTTAGCTTTAGGGTTTAGGGTTTAGAGTTTAGTTAGGGTTTAGGGTCTGAGAGTTTCTTTTATTTTTTATTTTATTTTAAAAATTAAACCCACAGTTAAGGATTATTTGTTTATTTTTTTTATTTTAGTTTATTTAATTTTTTATTTTGATGTAGGTTTTTTTTTAATTTACATTTAGTTTAGTTTATTTATTTTAGTTTAGGTTTTTTATTTTAGTTTATTTTGAAGGTTTGGGTTTAGGTTTAGGTTTATTTTTTAGTTTAATTTCAATTTTTTTACTTTTTAAGCTTCGGTTTTATTTTTAGGTTTATATTTAGGTTTATATTTTATTTTTCTAGGTTTATGTTTTAGGTTTTTATTTTAGGTTTATTTTTATGTTTTATTTTTATGTTTCGGTTTACGTTTATTTTTAGTTCATTTTATTTTACTTCACTTAGGTTTAGGTTTAGGTTTAGGATTAGTTTATTTTAGGTTTAGGTTTATTTTATTTTTAGTTTAGGTTTTTTTTTTAGTTTATATTTTAGGTTTTATTTTTTATTTATTTTTAGGTTTTACTTTTAGGTTTATTGTTTAGGTTTTTATTTAGTTATTATTTATGTTTATTTTATTTTTATTTTTAGTTTAGTTTTTATTTTATTTAGGTTTTTTATTTTTTAGTTTAATTAAGGTTTTTAATTATTTTATTTTAGTATAGTTATTATGTTTATTTTATTTTCTTTTTAAGATTAGGTTTAGGTTTAGGTTTTAGTTTATGTTTTTATTTTATTTTATTTTTTTACTTTATTTTGGTTTAGGTTTATTTATTTATTTCTTTTAAGATTTTATTTAGGTTTAGGTTGTTAGGTTTAGGGAAGGAGGGTTTGGGGTAGGAGGGAGGGTCTGGGAGGGGTTTAGGGTTTAGGGTTGTAGGTTTTGGGTAGGGTTTAGGGTTTTGGGTTTGGGTTTTTGGGTTTTAGGGTTTAAAGTTTATGGTTGTAGTCAGGTGGGTCCACAGTTTAAAGAGTTAGTTAGGATTTAGGGTTTAGGGTTAGGGTTTTTTCTTTTCAATTTTTAAATATTATTATTTTTTTAAAATTAATTAGACTGCTAGGTTTAGGTTTAATTCATTTATTTTTTGTTTATTTTAGTTTATTTTATTTTTTATTTTGATTTAAGTTTATTTTTTTTTATTTAGTTTAGTTTATTTATTTTAGGTTTAGTTATTTTAGTTTAGGTGTTTTTATTTTAGTTTATTTTTAGGTTTAGGTTTATTTTTACTTTAGTTTTATTTTAATTTTATTTTAGGTTAGTTTTATTTTTATTTTAGGTATATGTTTAGGTTTTATTTATTTTACTTTAGCCCAGGTTTATTTTATTTTATTTTAGGTTTATTTTTTTTTTAGTTTAGGGTTTAATTTTTTAACTTTTAGGTTTATTTTTATGTTTAGGCTTTTATTTAGTTTTATTTTATATTTTTTTATTTTAGGTTTAGTTTTATTTTACTTTTTTAGTTTAGTTTAGGTTTTTATTTATTTTATTTTAGTTTAGTTTTTATTTTTTATTTTATTTTTTTTTAGGTTTAGTGTTTAGGTTTTAGTTTTATTTATTTTTATTTTTTAAAATTTTTTTAATTAAGTAAATTTGTTGGTTTATGTTTATTTAGTTTATTTTCTATTTATTTTAGTTTATTTTATTTTTTATTTTTATTTAGGTTTATTTTTATTTTTATTTAGTTTAGTTTATTTATTTTAAGTTTTTTATTTTAGTTTATTTTTTAGCTTTAGCTTTAAGTTTAGGTTTATTTTTTAGGTTTAGGTGTTATTATTTTTAGGTTTAGGTTTAGGTTTTTATTTTATTTTTTTTAGGTTTAGGTTTTACGTTTTCATTTTAGGTTTATTTTTAGGTATTACTTTTTAGTTTAGGGGTATAGGGTGGGGGTTATTAAAGGGTTTAGGGTTTACGATTTAGGGTTTAGGGTTTAGGATTTAGGGTTTAAGGGTTTTTTTATAAATTAAGTAAAATAGTAGGTTTAGGTTTTAGGTTTTAGGTTTTTTAGCTTTAGGTTTTTATTTTATTTTTTATGTTTAGGTTTTAGGTTTTTATTTTAGGTATTTTTCATGGTTTTTTTTAGTTTAGGTTCAGGTTTATTTTTAAGACCAAAGTGGATGAGGTGGGCATAGTCAGAGCATGGGAGGTTGGCCTGATCCAGGGCCATATCCATCCCATGGGGAAAAATGAACACATATCTCGGCGCTTCCATTGAATCAAACTGTACTGAACTGAGATTGAAAAACTGACTGAAGCTAATTGAAACTGCAATATCTAAAATAAACTTGAATCAAATTTTCTTGCTTTGTTGATTTTGAATTCAAACCCATACTTAACATCTTGAAAATGTTGAGTTGGGCTTAAATGGATTTAGAAGATATTTTGAGATTGTTTGGAAAGAGGATTTTTGAATGTTGAATCCACTTTCAACAAATTTTGGTATGTTGAAAATGGATTCAAATATTTTAGAGAGATGCTTCCATTAGGTTCATACTTGAATTTTTATTTTTTATTTATTTTGAGGACCCTTTATTTAATAAATTTGGGTATGTTAAAGTAAAGGGTCAATTTGATTTTTATTTGAGATTTTTGGAATCTACTCACTTAGCAAATTTAAGTATGTTAGGTGAGGTGTTTGAAAACAATTTCTTCTCTTTCTTTGTTTGCTTTATTTTTTTGAATCATTTGTGATTTGAAAATGGAATTCTCATTTAACAAATTTGAGTATGCTAAATGAGGAATCCAAGTGTGTTTTTTTGTTTTGAAAATTTGGAAAATAGGATTCTTAGCAAATTTAAGTATGCTAAGAAAATCCTAATGTGTTTCTTTTATTTTGGATTTTGTTGTAAAAAATAGAAACTTCACTTTAGCAAATGAGGTATGCTAGAATGAAGTTCCAATGTTTTTTGAAATTTTTTGTGAAATGGAGATTTCACTTAGCAAATTTGAGTATGCTAAATGAAATTCTAAAAATGTGTTACAAATTTTATTTTGGATTTTATTTTGAAAATGGAGACTTCACTTTAGCAAATATGGTATGCTAGAATGAAGTCCCAATGTGTTTTAAAAATTTTTTTGAAATGGAGATTTCACTTAGCAAATTTGAGTATGCTAAATGAAATTCTAAAAATGTGTTACTAATTTTGTTTTGGATTTTATTTTGAAAATGGGGACTTCACTTTAGCAAATATGGTATGCTAGAACGAAGTCCCAATGTGTTTTAAAATTTTTTGTGAAATGGAGATTTCACTTAGCAAATTTGAGTATGCTAAATGAAATTCCAAAAATGTGTTTCAAATTTTATTATGGATTTTGTTTTGAAAATGGAGACTTCACTTTAGCAAATGTGTTATGCAAAAGAATGAAGCTCCAAAAATGTTTTGAAAATTTTTGTTTTTGAAAATGGAGACTTCATTTTGGCAAATGTGGTAAGCTAAAGAATGAAGTTCCAAAAGTGTGTTTCAAATTTTTGTGTTTTCAAAAGCGAGACTTCATTTTAGCAAATGGGGAATGCTAGAATGAAGTCCCAAATGTGTTTTGAAAATTTTTTTGGTTTTTTGAAAATGGAGACTTCATTCTAGCAAATGTGGTATGCTAGAATGAAGTTCCAATGTGTTTCTTTTGTTTGGGATTTGGAAACTTCACTTTAGCAAATATGGTATGCTAGAATAAAGTTCCAAATGTGTTTTGAAATTTTTTGTTATGTTTTATTGATTTTGAAAAGAAAGATTTCCACTTAACAAATTTGGGTATGTAAGATGGAATCCAATTATGTTTCATTTTTCAAAGATGTATTTTCATGTGTGATTATTGCTCTTTGAGAGAGAAAATTCCAACCTAATAATATATGGAATATGTTAAGTGGGATTTCAAAATTATGTCATTTTATTTGGAAATGAAATCTTCATTCAATAAATTTGGGTATATTGAATGGAGATGTTCATATGTGCTTATTGAAAGTTTATTTTTGATTTTGATTGGAGATGAAACCTCCATTCAATAGATGTGGGTATATTGAATGGGGAGGTTTCATATGTGCTTTTTGAAAATTTATTTTTGATTTTGATTGGGAATGAAACCTCCATTCAATAAATGTGTGTATATTGAATGGAGAGGTTTCATATGTGCTTATTGAAAATTTATTTTTGATTTTGATTGGAAATGAAACCTCCATTCAATAAATGTGTGTATATAGAATGGGGAAGTTTCATATGTGCTTTCTGAAAAGGTGAAAATTCCAACTTAACACATGTGGAATGTGTTGAGTAGAATTTCAAAGTTATGATTTTGCTTGAAGATGTAACATCCATCCAACACTTTTGGATATATTGAATAGAAAGGCCCATCTTCAAATTTTGTGCTTTTTTTGAAAGTTTAGGATTGTTGGAATTTTATTTTAAAATGAAGTCTTCATTAAAATGAATTGAGTGAAGAAGTTCATTTGTGCTTTTAGATGTTATGATTGTCGGTTTCATTTTTGAAATGTTTCTACATGTAAGAATTGTGAAAATTATTACATGTGTAAATAGTTTATTAAGTGCATTTTAAAAAAAGGTGCTTTTGAAAAGCAAGAATTTTATGTTAGATTTATTTTATCATTATTTTTAGAATGAACCTTTCCTTTCCCTAAAAATGGTAAGGAGGAAGTCTTTCATCATTTTCTTCTTATTAATTTTTTATTTTCACCCATTGGGGAACCCAATGAGGGTTTTAAGACCAACATGGGGTGAAGTCCTAAAACCTAAAGATGTTGACTAGCTTAACTTAAGGGCAAAATAAGCTAAGTGCCAACAGAAAGAAAGATAGTCTTGGATTCATACAAAAGTACAAACCCACTATCGATACTTGGAGACAACGATCATTTATCAAAGATGGAGAGAGTAAGCATCCCCAACGGAGTCGCCTAAAAAATCTGTGGTGATAATTTTTATATATATTCATGCCTACATCTATCCCATTCCCTTTTGGAAAAGAAGGATAAATGAAAATAGATATATATATATATATATATATATATATATATATATATATATATATATATATATATATATATATATATATATATATATATATATATAATTATGCCTTGTTGGGATGTCATGCAGATCCACAGATGTTCTTACTAGGGTGATCAAGTACGACATTGAGGAAAGGTGTACTATATCGAGAGATAGAAATCCCACCATACAATGGACCTAATCACCTTAATAAGGACTCCTAAGGACCATGGGTCTTTGGAATATACCAGAGATTCTTCCCCTACTTTACATGGGAAAGTAAAGAAGGGTTTATTTTAAATCGGGTTAGTTAAGTTCCCTACAGGGGAAAGCCCCCATAGTTAATTACATCCTAAGGAACAGGATTCTTTAGGAATACTCTCGATTAAGGTAAATGATCATTATCTCCAAAGATTTTGAATATGTAGGACAATAAATCGATTGGTTTATTTTTAGAAAGTGAAGTGAGATCGATCAAGAGGAGGGAGTTCTTATCGAAGCCAAATGAAAATAAGTAGGGGATGCTTAAGATATTAGGAAGCCTAGTAAGCATCCCAAACTACCCTATGGTTGGGCTTTACATTTTTGAAATTGAATTAATTTGTTTGAGTTGAGTTTTTATTAGAATGCTAGGGCTTATAATTCCATGATATAAGATCACATAAATGCCTAAGAGGTGAGGATTTATGCTCGTAGCTTGCAAAGGGAAGTAGCAACCTAAGAACCTAAATTTAGGGAGCTTTGGCGAGGACCAAAAGCATGACGTAAATCTAAGAAGAAAATGGGTATTTGGTTTACCTCCACAAGAGAGGGTAAACCACGTGACTATTAGACTTAAAACTGCCTGGGGTGATCGCCAACTAACTCCTTCTGATTTTAAAATATGTAAGCAAGCCAAATGCTTTTGCAAGATAGCTAAGCTGTAGTTTATTTAGAAAGAGATTAAGTCCTTAAACACAGTCCCTAAGAGACTAGATCATGTAGGGCATGCTTTAATGACTTAAATCTAATGCAAATTTTCATCATATTATTTTCATTTTTGGACAATCAATTTGACACATGCTTCAGGATTCTTTATGCCTAATGCATGAGAAATTAGATTATGGGCCAAAATCAGCAAGATAAAGAGGTGTGTTTCCACCATGGATCTCACAGGTCAGGCCAACTTCTTAGGAAAAGTTGGAAGCCCTCCAATCAAGAGTGAAATAATATGTTTTTTATGTATGATGTCAAAAAAGTAAAACAACATCTAGCTAAGGGGTTGCTAATTGTTTTATCTTGATTTTTAACTTAGGCTTTAGATGAGATTATGAGTTATTTATTTTTAATTTGAATTAATTAGTTTGGTAGAAAATTTATATTTCTAAGATCCTAATCATAATCCAGGCCATATATAAAAGCAAAGAAGAAACTAGAAAAAGATGCCATCTTAATGCAAAAAACATCAAACATTTTATAAAGCTAGCGCAAAAGAATAAAAGGCCATTTGTGGTCAGGCTCTACTCACAAACCCGATAAAAAATTTGGTAGCCGAGCTCTACCCTTATACAACCTGGATTAAAAATTAATTAATTATAATTAAGGAATTCATGTTATGGGGGGTCTTCATTCTTCTTTTCTTCTTTCTTCTTTCTTCTTTTGGTTTATTCTATTGGATGGTTGGAATGTGGTTACTCCAAAGGCTTCACATGGTACATAAGATGTAATCTTATAACCAATGTTCATCCAAATCCCCCATAATAATCATTCCAAAATTTTAATTACAAAATTACATGAAAATGAGAAAAAGGAAATCTAACTAAAACCAGTAAAAAAGAGATTAACTAAACAAACCATACAATCCCAAGCATGTATATATATATAAATTGGACTAAGCACCCTACACATGGGTGACCAAGTCCACCTAGCCTATTTTGGAATATGCTTAGGGGTATAAGCACCTGCATAGCAAAAGTAATTTTATATCTTTATTACAGCACCCCTTAAGCACAATCCCTTGCAAAAAACAATGATTACACTAAATCATCCAACCATTCTATCTATGCACATGCACCCTAACATCCAAACAAAAACATAACATCACAAAACAAAAGCAAACATCAAATCATGCACCGCCCAAACCTAAAGTTTGAAATGGTGACTTAGCTTAATGTGTGTGCCATTTAAGGTTTGTGTGGTTTGCTTAGCAATGGATTTAAGGTTTAAATTTTCTAAGTATGAAAATGTTCAAATTAGATGGGTAGTTTCATTTTAAGTTCTTTAGTTATTTTGGGTTAATTTTATTTTCTATTTTGATTAGGTTTGAGTGAATCCTATAATTGATTACTAAGTTGTGAAGAGAGGAAAAGAGAATAGAACTTCTCTTTCCTCCCTACCTTAAGTAATTTCTAAGGTGAATTCATATTTGATTTTTGTTTAGTGAATGTTTTATTATGTGTTTTAATTAATCCTAAGTTTAGATTTTCCCTAAATAAACCTATTAAAAAAGAAAGGCATTTTAAGATTAAGTAAAGTGAATTAATATCACAAAACACACATCACTTCATTTCTTTCCAAACATGTGTAACATGCATATGGATGAATCCTAAGTATATCTATACATATAAATGGGAATGTTTAAATCACCTTAATGATGATTGCTAAGTAGTGTTACTTAAGAAAATTTGGATGCTTTATGATGCATGATTTTCATTGAGTAGAAAAGAGGGATTCTTTTATCCATTTTTCATAAAGTGAGGAAAGCATGTAAATTCATTCACTCTAATTAATTCCTAAAGATAATCCTATGAAATAGAATTATTTAAAGCAAATCAAATTTGTTTTAAAGATAGTATAAATTTTGTTTAAGTTTGATATCAAGAGTTTGCTAGTTCTAATCCATTCCCCCATGTGTGAGGTATTTAAGTTAAATTTTTAGGTGATTAGATCTATTTTATGCTTTGGTTAGGTGAAGGTGTGAATTAAGTGTGTTAATTTCTCCTTACCTACACTAGTTAACATATTTAATCAAATAATTATGAGCCAATGTATGACATAAAACCACACAAGGATTTTAAATTAGCAATGCACGTAGGAAAGAAAGGGCATAATGAAATTGGCTCGCAATTAGTGATTAATTAACCTAAAGGGTTTAATTTAAGTAATTTCATAACTCTTCTCACACATGTGGGTTGGATTTTGATTTCCTTAAGCCACTTGGGTTATTGAACACCAAAGCATCTACCCAATATGGATTAATTAAGTTCTAGAATGTTTGATTTTAAAATCAAATTAATTAAGCAAGTGATTAGAGCATTAACCCTTAATTAAGTTTAGATTAAGGAAGGAAAGGGGTTTAGGGAACGGCTTAGGGAAAATTCCCCAAATACATTCCATAAACCTCTTATCTACCTAAGCAAGGCTTAATTAACTTAATAAAAGGACTAAACCACTATTCATATGCTTAATTACCCTTAATTACATAATGAGAGTAATTAAGGATTCATTAATTGATCTCCCTAATTAACCCATCAATAAATCCCAAAAAATTAGGGGAGGTAGAAGTCATCCCACTAAATGCACATGAGAAGTTTTGAATTAATCAGTGGGATAATTTGGGAGTAATTAGGGTTATTAAGATTTCAATAAAGCCCTAATTGAGGAAAATACACTATTAAAAACCCATTGAAAATTTTTTTAGAATATTCTCCTCTGAATTATCTTTAAAATACATTTTACCTTGTATTTTTATGATTTTTCTAGAATTAGTTATGCAATTATGAAGATTTAGCCATTAAGGATAATTAATTAAATCCCTAATTAAAATAGCTAATCTTGTCGATGCCACGTGGAGGCTGACGCATGCGCTTTCCATGTGGTGCAATAGGAGAGGCCACTTAAGTTTCAAATCATAGCACCGCGTCAGCAGCGGTGCTACGCGCTTTCTCCTCACCCGTCCGATCATGGATTGGATGGCCTAGATAAAGCCCATGGTATTAAGGGATTAATCAGATATTCCTACACATCTTGATCATGGTCGTCCATCCAAAATGCACAGATGGTCGGCCCATGATCATCATTGTGTTTCCCTACGGGAAAGGGGAACCGTCTACCTTCCATGGCATGATCCAAGCTTGATTGAGCTTGGATTGAACTCAAATTTTACCCACACCATCTAGGAGTAAAGGGAAGAAGATCTAACGGTCAAATTCTCATGAGGTGAGATTTTCTTTCACAAAGGACCACACCATGTCTACTTTAAGCTTGGGTTGAAGGCATACTTCACTGGAGGCTATCACCGGTGCTCGAATCCATTGAGGTAGCTTTGTCTAGTGGACATGAAGACCTATTGAAGATTTGAGGTGATATGGTTGAGTGGATCTTCTTATGGACAAAGCTCTCCTTCAATTGGGCTTGGCCTTGATCGAAGTCCCATCTCCCTTGCCTTGAAAACTTGGGAAAAGTTTTGGATCAACTCGATTGACTCCTCCGAAGATGCTTGCATGAGGAATTGAGTTGATATTGAGCAATGAGCAAAGTGAAAATTTCCTTGGCCTCCCCTATTTTTGATTTAAAGAAACCAAAAATGGAGAATTCTAATTCACTCTAGGAACTTGGGGAGACTTGCAAATGCTTGCAATGAGTTTCCTTAACTCAATCGAGTGTGTGTTTATGGAATGAAGTGGAATTAGGGGAGTATATCTCCCCCTAGGTGAATCGGATGACCGTGAAGAGCTTTACCATTTTGATCCAATTCACCTCCTCGAGTGGGTTTATTAGGCTGTTAGGACTTGCACATGGTTCGATTTGAGTGTGGAGTGGTGCAGTGAAGCTCCCATGTGTTGTAATTGAGTGGAGGAAAGATCTCATGCGTTCAATTCCTAAGTGGGTGGTCAGTTTGGCCATTGGGTTGGGTTTGGTTGACCCAAACCCAATTGGTTAGGTGCACCATGTCCATTAGTGACCATTTGGTCCACTAAGAGGATGCCAAGTGTCCATGAAAAGGAATTGACCAAATTCCAAGTGGTTTTAATTTTAGGTTACCCTATGGCCTAGGGGTAAAATGGTCATTTAGCTCAGATTTCAATTTGAATATGTTTGGTATGATTTAAAAATGGGTTAGGTCAAGTTTCAATGAATTTAGAGTTGATTCGATATGATTTGGCTCATATTGACCCATTTAGGTCAAAATGGGTCAACTTTGGTCAAGTTGACCAATTGGTCAAATTGGGTCAAACCAACGGTTGGGTCAAGTTCATATGATCATTTGAAATGTTTTAGCAACTTTTTTTTGGTTCAATTTGGTTTAGATTATATTTTGGTACATTTGATTTCATTTAGGTCAAATGGGTCAAGTTGACTAATTTGACCCATTTGATCTATTTGGGTTAGGTCATGGGTTGGTTTATGTTTGGTTGATCATTGGAAATGGATTGGTATCTTTGTTTCAATCAATTTTGTTTATATTTAGATTTGGCTCAATTTGACCTTTTAGGTCTTGTAGGGTTCAAGGTCAAATGGGCTTGGTTGGGATTAGTTGGCCAATTGAGACTTTGGTCAAGTTCAACAAGTGATTTGGAATGAACTTGACCCATTAATTTCAATCAATTTGGCTTAGATCAAGTTTTAATAGATTTTGACTTTCTAGGTCAAGTTGGGTCAACTTGGGTCAAGTGGCCAATTGGGCTAGGTTATGCTCAAGTGATGACTTGGTCAAGTTCAAACATTGATCATGAATGAGTTTTGATCAATGGTTTCAATCAATTTGTCCTATGGTTGATTTTGGCTAGTTTAGGTTTCATTTTGGCTAAGGGTTGGCTTGGTCAACCCTTAGGTTTGACTTGGTTTGACCTAATTTGAGTGATTGATCATCACATAATGATTAGTGCTCAAAATGTGAGGCTTAGTTGTGCTTAGTTCAATCCAATTTTGGTAGGATTCAAATTTGGCTCAAAAGAGGTACTTTAGGTCACTAATCAAGTGGGTCAAATGGCTTGGTCAAAGTTGATTTGAGTTTGATTAAACTCACATATGAACTTATGATTGAAATATAAATCCATTTGTAAGTGGGTTGAAGTCAAATGAGTTTTGATTCATTTGACTATGTCAAGTTCAAAAGGGTGAACATGAATTTGACTTGGATTTGATTTTTGAATTTGGTTTTGGTTTGATGATTTAATTTTGTTTTTATATTTTAATTCATGATTGAAGGATTGATTGAATCATGAAGAAAATCAAGGGTTTGGCTTGATTTGAAATTGATTTGGCTAAGTCCAAGAATTTGACTTGAAAGGCTTAGGTTAAATTTTGGTTGAATTTGAATTTGATCTTTGAATTGATTTTTGGATATTTGAATTTATATTTCATTTATATTTGTGAATATAAATGAGAATATTAATTGGTTATGAGAAAATTCCTTGAATTTGAATTGATTTAGATTTGATTTTGGCTAAGTCCATAAGATAAAATCAAAGTGGCTTAGAAAAGATTTTTTATTTGAAATGAAGAATGATTTGGATTGAAGAATGAAGACCCACAACACTTGTCACTTCATAATTGTAATTTATTCTTTCATTATATCAAGATGTATAATGGTAGAGCTTGGTTATCCACATTTCATTTCGGGTTGTGCGGTGGAACCTGTCCACATCATCCTCTTATTCTTTTGTGCAAATTTTATAAATTGATTGATGTTATGTTTATGATTTCTTAATTAGGATGGCATGATTTTTTTAGTTTTTTAATTATTTGATGAGTGTTGAATGGCTTGGATGTGATTATGCTCTTAGGAAAAAATAAATTTTCTATCCAATTAATCAATGCAAAATTAAACTAAACAATTCATAACCTCACCTAAAGCTTAGGACATATATCAATATAATAAAAGATTTAACAACCCCTTTAGTTGGATATTCTATGTCTCATATCATGCATAAATCATATTGTCTTACTCTTGCCAATGGAGGGCTTCAACCTTTCCTAGAGAAAATGGCTAGACCTTTGAGAGCTATGGTGGAAACACACCTCCTTCTTTCTGACTTTGGCCCATAACTGATTTTTTCATGCATTAGGCATATAAAATCCCATAGCTTGTGTCAAATAAAAATGTCCAAAAATCAAAATAAAACTTGATAAAATTTGCATTAGATTTAGGTCATTATTCAAGCCCTTCATGATCTAGTCTCTTAGGGAGTGAGTTTAAGGACTTAGTTTTACTTCTAAATAAATAACAGCCTTACCATCTTACAAAGCATATGACTTTCCTACATGTATTTAAAATCATAGGATGAGTTAGTTGGTGGCCACCCTAGGCAGTTGTAAGTCCAACTGTTGGGTGGTTTATCCTCTCTTGTGGTGGTAAACCATACACCCATTTTGTTGCTTGGATTTAGGTCACGCTTTTGGCTTATGTCGAAGCTCTCTAGATTTAGGATCTGGGGTTGATGTTTCCTTTTGGAGCAACAAGAATAAATCCTCACCTCTTAGGCTTTTCTACAATCTTGTATTGTGGAATTGTAAGTCCTAGATTTCTAATTTAAATTCAACTCAAACATATATTTCTTGTCAATTTTAAAAATATAAAGCCCAACCAAGGATAGTTTGGGATGCTCACTAGGTTACCTAGTATCATGAGCATCCCCTACTTTTCTCCCTTTGGTTTTGATAATAACTAGCTTCTTTTTTTATCAATCCCACTTGATTTTCTAAAAATAACTAATTGATTGATAGTCTAATCTTTGAAATATTTGGAGACAATGATCATTTACCTTATTTGAGAGTATTCCTAAGGAACCTCATTCCTTAAGTTGTAATTAACTATGGGGGGCTGACCTCCATACAAAACTTAACAAATCTAACTTAAAACAAACCCTACTTTACGTTTTCATGTAAAGTAGGGGAAATATCTCTAGCATTCAAAACCCATTAGCCTTAGGAGTCCTTATTAGGTGATTAGGTCCATTGTAGGATGGTGACTTCTGTCTCTCAAGATAGTACATCATTCCTCAATGTCATACTCGATCACCTCAATAAGTACCCCCATAAGATCTACGTGGTGTCTCCTATCTATGAAAAATAAACACCACAAATTACCGTTTGACCCAATTTGTGTCAATTGATCAACCTAGGGTGAACAATAATCATGATGGGAGGTTTTGATGGGCTTAGTTCAATCCAATTTGGGTAGGATTAAATAGGTGGAATTGGCCACTTTGGGTCAAGTGGACCAATTGGGTTTAGTTAGCTTGATTTTCGGATGAGTTTGATTTAGTTGAGTTTATATATGGATTTGAGATTGATATATAAATTCAATTGTAATTGGCTTGGGTTCAAATGGGTTTTGGTTCATTTGAATATTTCAAGTTAGAAGGGTTGTTGGTTTGACTTGGGTTGATTTTGGTTTGGCTTGATGATTATAGATTTCATTTATATTTATGAATATGATTGAAGGTATGATTGATTCATGAGAAAATCAACTGAATTTGGGTTTTGGAATGAAGGAATTTGGCTAAGTCCATGGAGTTAGGTTATGTGGCTTAGGTTTGAATTTTGATTTGGTTTGATTTAGTTTTGATGATTTAAATGTATATTTCATTTAAATTTGTGAAGATGATTGAAAATATGATTGATTTGAGAGAAAATCAATAGAGTTTGACTTGATTTGGATTAAGATTTGGCTAAGTCCATGGGATAGGTCATATGGCATAGGAAGGGTTTTGATTTAATTTGACTTAGTTTGATTTAGTTTTGATCATTTGAATGTAGATTTGATTTATATTTAGAAAGATGACTGAAGATATAAATTTATTATGAGAAAATTAATTAATTTTGGATTTATTTGGATTAAGATTTGGCTAAGTACATGGGATAGGTCATATGGCTTAGGAAGGGTTTCAAGTTTGGATTTGATCATGGGCTTCAATCATTTGGTTTTGGAATTTGGGTTTGGATTTGGATTTGAATTTGATGTTTGAATTGAACTTGAGGTTTGGTTTGAGAAGGTGAACATGGATTGGATTTGGGTTGTAGGGTAGGTGGATTATCCTAATCCCTAAGACATAACCTAATCCTATGGTTAACTCTTCTAAGTCTTTAGGCTTAGGTTAAGTGTTTACCTAATTATTAGAAGTGTCTTATCACTAGGGATGTCTTAGTGTCTAGAAGACTCCTAAGTCTAAGGTGGGAAGATTGAATCCGCACTCCAAAAGTGAGGTCAATAGGCCTTAGGCTCTATAGTGTTGCTCAGAGGTTCTTTATGGGAGCATCATCCTCAAGTCAAGAAGTTGATGTAGAACTTGAGGATGATTCATATAAACATTTAATAGAATTATCTTTTGATACTTACTTTGTGTTCATAATTTAGCAAAGAAAGGGTTAATCCCACATACTTGGTCAAAGCATAGGTCAGACTACATCGAAAAAATATGGAAAAAAATGCAAAATCTCTCAATCAAGACTGAGACAAGGATTCGGTATAGTGGGTCCAATTGATGATGATGATTATTGCTTAGTCATCACCAATCATTTGGAATCTGATAGATTCTTTTCAAATCACATTATCTCATATGAGGAGCTGTGCTTAGAAACTTCAGATGATCCAAATGATTTTGAAGTCAAAGATGCACTGCCAGATTTCAAAGAAGAGATCAAGTCAACCATCGACGAGTTCAAAGAAATGAACTCAGGAATTAAAGAAGATCCATACCCGACATACATCAGCTCTTTATTGAATGAAACTGAAACCAATGACTTAGTTATGCTATTGACTAAGTTTAATGACTGCTTTTCATGGAGTTATGAAGAGATGACTCGATTGGATCCCAACATAGCGGTCCATAAACTATTAATAAAGCCTACTACTAACCCTATGAAGCAAGCTCCTAGATTTATACAATTAGACATAAAATAACAGGTCATTCTTGAAGTCAAGAAAATGATCGATGATGGCTTCATCTAGGATGAAAAATAACCAACAACATTGTCCTAGTTAAGAAAAGGAATGGCCAAATTCACATATGAGATAATTTTAGGATTTAAATAAGGCATGTCCAAATGATGAATTTACATTACCAATCCTGGAGCTGATGGTGGACATTGCCTCATCTCATGTAGTCTTCTCTTTCATGGATGGCTCATCTGAATATAACCAAATAAAGATAGCCCTTGAAGATTAAAAAAATGCTACATTTTGAACCCCGATCAGAATATATTACTATAAGGTCATGCCATCTAGCCTTAAAAATGCTGGTGCTACGTACTAGTGTGTTATGACTCAAATCATCAATGAACTCATTCATCATTAAGTCGAGTGCTATGTTGATGATCTCATTGTCAAAAGTAGAGAAAATGAATACCATCTCTTTGACTTGAGAGTAGTTTTTGAATAGTTAAGACAATTTAACCTCAAAATGAACCCCCTAAAGTGTGCATTCCGAGTAGTTTCAAGGAAATTCCTTAGGTTTATTGTTCAACATTAGGAAATAAAAATTGATCTGGAGAAGATCAAGGCAATATTAGAAATGCCACCCCCTAAAAGTTTAACTCAACTTAGATCATTTCAAGGGTGGTTAGTCTATCTAAGATGTTTTATATCCAACCTATTAAAAAGATGTCAACCATTCTCAACATTTATCAAAAAGGATGCCAAGTTCAAGTGGGATGGAAAGTGTGAGCATGCCATTAAAGACATATTACGATGATGTCACCTAGCAACCTATCCGAGCAAGCTCATACTATACACTATTACAATAGATGACTCCTTTGGTGCTTTGTTGGCCCAAGCCAATAATAAAAGGAAGGAAAACACACTCTACTATCTTAGCCATTGTCTCATTCCTATTGAGGCTAATTATCCACCCATTGAGAAGCATTACCTAGCTTTAATCCTTGTATCCCAAAGGTTATAGCACTACATGCTTCCTCATAAAGTGAACTTAATCTCTAGGATCAATCCACTACAGTATCTCATGAAACGGATGATGATATCCAAACGGTTGGCACGACGATCCATGATCCTCTTGCAATTTGACATTACCTTCATACCCCTCCGTGCGGTGAAAGGACAAGTGCTAGCAGATTTCTTAGCAGCACACCCACTTCCTGCTGACTCTCCACTTAGTGATGATCTCCTTGATGAACAAATCATGAACTTAGAGGATACTAGCATTCACCACTGGGAGATGTATTATGATGGTGTAGCTTCTTCTCAAAGAGGATAAGAATCATAATATATTATTCCAGGAAAGGCAGGGGTAAGAATAGTTCTCTTACCTCTAGACCACATTGTGATGAAATTCTCATATCATCTATCCAATCCTTGCACTAATAATGAAGTTGAATATGAGGCTCTGATTGCTAGTCTGGAGTTAGCCTTTACTGTGAGCATCAGACATCAACATCTTCGGGGATCCTCAGTTAGTTATCATTCAAATCACTGGGCCCTAAAGGTTATAAATCCCAAGCTCCATCACTACCACAAGTACTATAAGATTCCTCGAGGAGAGAATGTCATAGGGTATGCTTTAGCCAAAGTAGACAAGTCTTATCCCTTATTGATATTGAACTCATCAAAAAATACTCTCTTGAAGGGGAGGTTGCCATTGCTAAGAAAGACAAAGAGTTAGATTGGAGGCAACCATTCATGGATTACCTAAATAAAGGCAAACTACCTCAAGAGAAGTCCCAAGCCCATCAGATGAAGCATAGAGCACTTTCCTATGCTCTTGTGGATGGTGTCCTGTATCATCAATCTTTTGATCATATGTGGTTACATTATTTAGACAAGCATGAAGCCCATAAGATCGTGATTGAGGTACACTCAGGATTATGTGGAGCCAACCAATCTGGTCCAAAGATGAAAGCTAAGATCTAGATACTAGGATACTATTGGCCATCCATGATCAAAGATTGCATAGATACGGCTAAGTGATGCCACCAATGTTAAATACATGGTGTGGTCCTACACCAACCACCCAATATTCTACATCCTACAGTGGCCTCGTGGCCATCTGAGTTTTTCAGTACCGACATAGTGGGTCTGATTGATCCTCCATCTTCCAAGGGTCATTGGTTCATCATAGCTGCTATTGACTACTTTTCCAAATGGGTGAAGGTGATTCTGTTCAGAGAGGTCACAACTTAGCATGTGCTCTAGTTTTTTAGGAACCATATCGTATATAGGTCTAGAGTGCCTCGATGAATTATATTTGATAATGGTATGGCATTCAAAAGCACTGAGATCAACAACTTTGCCTAGAGACACAATATAGATTGGAGATATTCTACCATCAACTACATGAGAAAAAATGGCTTAGTAGAAGCCTTCAAAAAAACTCTCATCTAAATACTGAAGAAGACACTCGACAACAACAAGCAACAATGGCATGAGCAATTAGTTAAAGCCATGTGGGCCTACTGCACCATATATAGAACTTCAATTTAGTCTACTCATTTCTCCTTAGTCTATGTGTCCAAAGTTCTTCTACCATTAGAAGTCCAACTCCCATCATTAAAGATAGCCGTGGGTAGCAAGATCACAACAAAGCAAAACACCAAGTTATGGTTAGAAGAGCTTAAAGGTTTGGAGGAGAGATGCCTGGGTATACAAAAATCTCAAGTTGTACAAAGCTAAAATGATTCAAGATCACAACAAGTTGGTTCATCTTAGAGCTTTTCAAGTAGGAGAGCTTATTTTAGTTCAAAGGAGATAGAGTGCTGCCCGTCATAAGATGGGAGGCCAGTTTGAACCCACTTGGGAAGGCCCTTTTGCCATAGAGAAGGCCTACCAAGGAGGATTTATCAACTTATTAATCATAAGGGAGAGTGTGCAATGCTTTTAATTCACAGGCTATACTTGAAGAAATATTATAAATCATGTTTGAAAATAATTATCATCAATGAAAATTCCATTTTGAATTCAATCTCTTCCATGTTAAAAGTATTCTTGTTTGTGAATATGCCATGATGTGTTTAGGGTATGTGTAAGGAACGCGGCATCCTTTCCTTCATCAGCACAATACAAACACCAACTATACACAAACATATAAAATCAACACATTTTTTTTGTCTCGGGCTACTTTGAGTTGAAATAATGCCCCCAACAACCCTCAATCAGCAGCTACTCTAGATCGAGCTGACGTGCTACCCTACTAGTGTGTCACCCTAGTGATCTTCTTACTTTGGAGGATGTAAGTCTGCTACGCTTTCCTTCCTTACTTGGCCACTACACATTGACAAGTGCCTTGTTAGTTTGATAGGCCTTACTACGTGACCTATAAGCTACCTCATGTTGGCTTCGTCTAAGAGGATGTGAGTTTGCTATGCTTTCTTCTCATAGCCTTCATGCAGTCAAGTATATTTGAGTCCCCTCCCAACTCCCAAATTTTCTCGAGGCTCCCCGCTTAGTAGTTGCTCTAGCTCAGATAACATCTATCACACTGACAACAGACTATCCCGATGATCAGTTCCTCTTGGAAAGTTGTAAGCCTACATGATTTCTTTTAGATTGATTGTTGGACACCGACAGGCACCTTAGGTTGGTTGGTTCTCACTATGCTGATGGATACACCAACTCATGCAGACGAATACACCTTAGGTTGATTGTTCTCACACTTTAGGATACACCACTCATGGTAGATGTAAGTTTGCTATACTTTCTTCTTGAGTTGGCCACCATACACCTATAGGATTTCTTTTCCAGGGCTTAGGATAATGCCCCTAATGGTAGCTCCCCTATGGGAACTATATTTGGATCACATCCTTTGTGACCCCATTTAGACACTACTCAGGTTACTATCAGATTGGACAGTTCCCCTTTCCTACTAACCATCCCTATGGTTGGAGAATCTATCCTATGGATGTGTAGATTCTCCCTTGGTCTAGTAAATTTGAGATATGTCAAGGCTGACATAGCCCCTTCTTAGTGTGGTCCCTCGCACACCAACAGGGTCCACACAAACATATAAACAAAATATATATTCACTTGTAGATTAGGAGGACATCCCTAATGGTACATTTTCCCAAGTAGGCATCCAATATTTAGGACAGTGTTAGCAAAACTTCTTACAAGAATCACCTAACTACTCTTGAGTTGATATAAGTCCCCAACAGCATTCACTCAATAGTCGCCCCTAAGTCGGGTTCAATTTGTTGTGCTACCAACAAGTCACCCCATCAGTTGTTCCCTGCTTTAAAAGATGTAAGTCTACTACGCCTTCTTCCTAGCACAATCATTACACACTAAAAGGCAACCCCTTAAGTTGGCTAGCTCTACCTCACGGCTATTAGACTATCTATTTGGATTTGTAAATCTAAGATAGCACAAGTCCGATATAGCCCCTTCTTAGTGGGTCCATCGCACACCAACATGGTCCATAAAATAGATCTATCAAATTTAATTGAGCTCACATCCCTAGTGGATATGCCCTCAATTCAAATTCAAACTAAACCAAACAAACCATATAAAATTATATGAAATTAAGATAAAATTAATCCTAACTACTTTTGAGTTGACATAAGTCACTGGCAGCATTCATTCAATAGTCTCCTTAGGTCAGGTTTGATTTGTTGTGCATACAACAGGTTACCCCAGTGGTTGTTCCTCACTTCGGAAGATGTAAGTCTACTATGCCTTCTTTCTAGCATAGCCGTTGTAGATCGATAGATAACCCCTTAGGTTGGCTAGCTGTACCCCATAGTTAGTAGACTATCCCTTTAGATTTGTAAACCTGAGGTAAGTCAAGGCTGATATAGCCCCTCTTAGTGGGTCCATCGTACACTAATAGGGTCCATACATTAACTCAGATTAAATTAAACCCAATATAATTTTTCCAATGGGGATAAATCATACCCTTCACCTCAATGGAGCCCCAAATCATATATAAATAGGTCAAGCAAACAAATCAAATTCAAAACCAACCTCCCTAGTGGAGCCAAATTAATCAACTCCCCTAATAGAGTCTAAATAAAAGAAATCTGACCAAACTCTTATTCCCAGCAGATACATCCATAAATAAATTTATGAAATCAAACTCAAATCCCAATCCCTAGGGGATAGCCCAAACCTGCTTCCTAAGTCAAAGTTTCATATACCCGTTCCCCAATGGACTCAAGCCCATAACTCTAGGAGATATGCCTCCACATCAATTAAAACAAAATAAATTAAAGTTGATTTGATCTTAATCTTTAGTGGATTATAGATTCTTATCCCCAACGGATCCTCTTTTCACAAATCATATAATCAAATCAAATTTAAACCTTTTCCCTAACAGATTTTCTTCTTCTATGCTCTCGACATAGACCCCTCACAAGTCAGGTACAATGCATGTGTGATCCCCTAGTGGATCTCCCTCCTTGTCCTTGACATAGAATTCTCATCAAATCTTTTTTCTTCTCTTATGCACACCTTTAACACTTCAACCAAAATTCTAACAATGTATTCATTCAAATTACATCATCTTAACATTGTAATCAACATTTTGTGATTTGTGATGGTGCAAGCTCAAACTAACTATACAATATCATGCTAAACATATTATAGTGTGAATTAACACAATATATTATATTATAATATATGATGTTATATTATAATTTGCTATATTATAATATGATATCTAACATTACACCTCAATAGAATCGCTTAAAAGGAACCAATAACATAATTTTTTTAAAATATGAATAATGTTCATTTTGGATGTAAAATTGTTATATTTCCATTAGAAATGGTACAAAATAACATAATTTTTGTGTTTCTTCTTTGGTGTGTGCCATGAATTTGGCCAAATTCTTCCATCTCAACCTTGAAGTTAACATTTTTGTGAGTTTTGACCCAATGTATTATAACAAAAAGTAAAACATGCTAAAACGTACAATAAAATTTAGTAACACTCCACCAAATTCATATACATATGAAGTTATATTGTTATGTACATTATATTTTAATATGCTTTCATATAATATATTATCTTACATTACACCTTAAAATGAATCAAGTTAAGCAAAAAATTTATAAAATTTGGCTGAAAAATGAACATTTATTTTGGATGCAAAATTCCATTCTTTTGATTAAATGACATGCCATAGCACACCCCCAATGATGTTCCCTAAAGCTCACCTTAAATTTGGCCAAATCCCACCTTCTCAGCCTATAAATTAGTATTTTTATGAATTATACCATTATAAACTCTACTACATCATACTATAACAAACTAAAATATGCTAAACAACAAGTAGTAATACACAATGGTATGCTATAATGCTTAATGTTGCAGGCAATCTATAGTATAATACTATAACATATTATATTATATTATATTATATTATATTATATTGCATATCACATCACAAGGAATTGCTTAAGATAAAAGATCATAAAATTAGTCTAAATAATAAAAAACTATATATTTTAGTCATATCACTTACATATTTTAAAATGGAATAATATATTATGATCCATGCTCTACCTATTATGAATTTGGCCAAATTCCACCATTTTAAAGTCTAAATCAATATTTTTATAAATAATCCTAGTGTAGGCTTAAATGCATGATTGTAAAATACTAAAAGAATTTAAAATGTGCTGAATAATATATTATGATATATGATGCTATACTATGCAACAATATATAATATTTATTTTGAACATAAAATCTTACATTTTACACTACAAGTGGCATAGCACAACTTTGGTACTACAATTTAATTCCCACATCAAATTTAACAAATTTCATCATCTAATTTATTAAGTTAATATTTTTATGATTTATATTAATATAAACTATAGAGCACAATTCCATAATATACTAAAACATTTCAAAACATCTTATAACATCAAAAAACACATCACTACATGCTCAAATATATGATGCTACATTATACTATAATATATGGTATTATAATATGATTCATGATATTCAAATCTCTAATAGTCATGGGAAAGTCTCTTGAAGACATTTTCTTTAGCTACCATAACTATGTTAGGATTAAGTCATTCTTTAGATCTACTCCTAATGACATCTTTATTCAAGGTTTAGGGTTTAGGGTTAGGGTTTAGGGTTAGTTTAGAGTTTGGGATTTAGGGTTTAGGGTTGAGGGTTAGTTTATGGATTAGGGTTTAGGGTTTGGGGTTTATGGTTTAGGGTTTAGGGTTGTAGGTTTTAGGGTTTAGGGTTTATGGTTTTAAGGTTTAGGGTTTAGGGTTTAGGGTTTAGAGTTTTAGGGTTTATGGTTTAGGGTTTAGGGTTTACGATTTATTTTTTTTAACAGGGAGCAAACTTAGATTCAACATTTTTTCTTTTCGATTTCATCAACCAAGTAGCACCCCAAGTTTTTGAAGACACAAATGACAACATAGATAAAAAATGAGCACCCATAGAGCAAATCAAGAACCATATATAAGTAGAACCATCTCTACTATAAAGAAACAGTTCCATAAGTAGCAGATCAGATCAATCATCTTTAGTTTCTCAAGCTCATAAGAACCACCCCATCTCTCAAGTAGTAAGATCCGCCATCATATCCCCAATCTCTCCCTCCGCCTATACCACGATTGTAACCTCCATCGCCTCTCCCACCTCCATAACCACCAATGCTCCGACCACCACCTCCATATCCACTAGTACCTCTAGATCCGCCACCACCACTGTGATAATCATTGCCTCCACCTTCACATCCACCACCAAATTTAGACTGAGCCTAGTTGATGGTGATGTTCCTATCATCAATGTTATGCCCATTCTTAGAGTTTAAGTTTTAGGGTTAATTTAGGGTTTAGGGTTTAGGGTTTAGGGTTTATGGTTTAGAGTTTTAGGGTTTAGGGTTTAGAGTTTTAGGGTTTAGGGTTAGAGTTTTAGGGTTTAGGTTTAGGGTTTAGGGTTTAGGGTTTAGGGTGTTGGGTTTAGGGTTTAGGGTTTAGGATTTAGGGTTGTAGGTTTAGGATTGTAGGTTTAGGGTTTAGGATTTAGGGTTAGTTTTAGGGTTTACGGTTTAGGGTTTAGGGTTTTTTTTCTTAAAGTATGTAAACTGGTAGGTTTAGGTTTATTTAGTTTATTTTTTATTTATTTCAGTTTATTTTATTTTTTATTTGTATTTAGGTTTATTTTTTTATATTTATTTAGTTTACTTTATTTATTTTAGGTTAAGTCATTTTAGTTTAGGTTTTTTTTTAGTTTATTTTTTAGGTTTAGGTTTATTTTTTAGTTGACTTTTATTTTTATTTTATTTTTTAGGGTTAAGTTTTTTTTATGTTTAGGTTTGGGTGTTTATTTTATTTTTTTATGTTTAGGTTCTAGGTTTTTATTTTTGGTCTACTTTTATATTTAATTTTTTTAGTTTAGGTTTTGGCTTATTTTTAGTTTACATTATTTTATTTTTTTTAGGTTTAGGTTTAGATTAAGTTTATTTTAAGTTTAGGTTTAGTATTTATTAATTTTATTTTACTTTATTTTAGTTTATTTATTTTAGTTTATG
Organism: Cymbidium sinense; assembly: GCA_021442155.1. Taxonomy (NCBI): domain Eukaryota; kingdom Viridiplantae; phylum Streptophyta; class Magnoliopsida; order Asparagales; family Orchidaceae; genus Cymbidium; species Cymbidium sinense. The sequence goes on from CM038215.1 coordinate 12,221,167, forward strand.
TTTAGGTTTATTTTAGTTTGTTTATTTTATTTTTATTTTAGGTTTTGTTTTTTTAGTTTAGGGTTTAGGTTTTATTTTTTATTTATTTTTTTATTTTATTTTAATTTTAATTTTTCAGGTTTAAGTTTTTATTTTATTTTATTTTATTTTTGGCTTATTTTATTTTTATTTTTGGTTTAGTTTTTATTTTATTTAGGTTTTATTTTTAGATTATTTTCTACTTAGGTTTAGGTTTAGGTTTAGGTTTTAGTTTATGTTTTTATTTTATTATTTTATTTTGGTTTAGGTTTTTTTATTTATTTTATTTTTAGGTTGTATCTAGTTTATATTTAAGTTTTTACCTTTTTAAGGTTTAGGGTTTAGGGTTTAGGGTTTGGGGTTTGGGGTTTAGGGTTTAGAGTTTAGGGTTTATGTTTTTGGTTTAAGGTTTAAGGTTTTTTTTTAATAGAGAACAAATTTAGGCTCAACATTTCTTCTTTTTGATTTCATGAACTAGGTACATCCCAAGTATTCTAAGACACAAGCAAAGACATAGATCAAAAATGAGCACCCATAGAGCAAATCAAATTCCTAGATAAGTAGAACTGTCTCTACTATAAAGACACAGTTTCATAAGAAGCAGATCGGATTAGCTGTTCTTCAGTTTCTCTAGTTCCCATAAGAACCACACCCGCCTCTCGAGTAGTAGGATCTGCCATCATATCCCCAATCTCTCCCTCCGCAAACACCACGGCTATAACCTTCATCACTCCTCCCACCTCCATAACCACCACTGCTCAGATCACCACCTCCATATCGGCCAGCACCTCTAGATCCCCATCACCACTATAATAACCGCCACCCCCACCTTTGCCTCCACCGCCAGATCTAGACTGAGCCTAGTTGATGGTGTTGTTCCTGTCATCATGGTTCTGCCCATTCTTAGGGTTTAGGATTTAGGGTTTAATGTTTTTTTTAATAAAGAAAAAATTCAGATTCAACATTTCTTCTTTTTGATTTCATCAACTAAGTAGCACCCCAAGTTTTCTAAGACACATTACAAAAAAAAAATGAGCACCCATAGAGTAAATTGAAAATCATGGATAAGTAGAACTGTCTCTACTATAAAAACATAGTTCCATAAGTAGCAGATCAGATCGACCATTCTTTAGTTTCTCTAGTTCCCATCAGAACTACCCCTGCCTCTCGAGTAGTGGGATCCATCATTATATTCTCGATTTCTCCCTCCGCCACAACCATGGTTGTAACCTCTGTCCCTCCTCCCGCCTCCATAACAACCACTGCTCTGACCACCACCTCCATATCCCCACTCCATCCCCACAACCACCGTGATAATTTGCTGCCGCTTCGCCTCCATCTGCATCTAGATCGATTAGTTGATGATGTTCCATCAAGGTTACGGTTCCCATTCTTACGGTTTAGGGTTTAAAGTTTTTTTAATAGAGGACAAATTCAGATTCAATATTTCTTCTTTTCGATTTCATCAACCAAGTAGCACCCCAAGTTTTCTCAGACACAAGTGATGACATAGATAAAGAATGAACAACCATAGAGAAAATCGAAAACCCTAGATAAGTAGAACCATCTCTATTGTAAAGATACAGTTTCATAAGCAGCAGATCGGATCAGCCATTCTTCACCCTCTCCAATATCCATCTGAACCACCCAACCTTTCGAGTCACAGAATCTGCCATCATATCCTTGATCTCTCCCATCGCCACCACCACGCTGTAACCTCCTTCACTCATCCCACCTCCATAACCACCACTACTCTGACCCCCAACAGCCATATCCACCAGCACCACCAGATTCTCCACCACCACTGTGATAACTGCCACCTTCACCTTCGCCTCCTCCATTATGAACCACTACGTCAGGAGCCAATCAAGGCATCTCTTCATAACTCCATGAAAAGTAGTCCTTAAACTCAATCAATAGCCTACTAAGTAATTGGTTTTAATTTCATTCAACAAAGAACTGATGTATGTCGGGTGTGGATCTTCATCAGTTCCTAACTTGATTTCTTAGAGCTCATCGATGGTTGACTTGATCTCTTCTTCAAACTCTGGCGGTGCATCTTTAACTTCAAAATCATATGGATCATCTGAAGTTTTAAAGCACAGCTCCTCATATGAGTTAATGTAATTTGAAAAGAACTTATCAGATTCCAAATGATTGGTGATGACTAAGCAGAATCGTCATCATCGACCCACTATATATACTAAATCCTAGTCTCGATCTTGATTGATAGCTTTTTCATTTATTCTTCCATATTCTTTCAAAATAGTCTGACCTATACTTTGACCAAGTATGTGGGATTAACCCTATCTTTGCTAAATTATGAACACATGGCAAGTACCAATCGAAAGGTAATTCTATTAAATTATCATATGAATCATCCTCAAGTTCTACATCAACTTCTTAACTTGAGGATGATGCTCCTAGAAAGAACCTCTGAGTCTTCACACCTATGGATGACTTAGGGGCTTTCTTAACTACCAAACCCTCAACTTTTTGAGAGCGAAAGTGGGGTTAGAGCTAAGGTTCCCAACTGATGCCTAACTATTTCACATATATATTTGGATACAATTATGCTTTCCTTTGGAGCTCAATCTTTATCACTATCTAGCTCAAGTGTCACCTCTAAGGGAATCTACTGCCGAGAAGAGCTGGCTGATGTGCTAAGCATATTAGACTCATCCTAAGAACTAGATTCTAAGTCTATATGGATAGCAGGTGTACTTCTAGTAGCTAAGACATATCTTCTATTGGGTGGCCAATAAGGAGATTTTCCTCCCATGGGACTGCCTCTGAACTGCCTCTGAACTACCTCTCCCACTGCTTGGTGGAGGTCAGTCATCCTACCCATATGTTCAAATGGAGTAATGAAAAGTGGGTTGAATCTAATGTCAGGCTCCACTTCCTCCTCCAAGTCTATTTCTACTCCCTTTTATTTTTTTTCATTTTATCTTCTCTTTTCTTTTTCTTTTTCTTTTTCTTTTTCTTTTTATTTTTCTTTTTCTTTTATTTTTAAACTTTGGCCAAGTTTGCGAAGTATACTTGTTGATTTTGAGAGAGGTAGTAAGCCGCATCCTCATATATGCTGACCTCATGAACTATAAATGGCTTGAGATCTCCTTTGACACAGTAGACGATCCCACCTCTAAGAAACTTCATACATTGATACAGAGAGGATGGAACTATGTTGTTCTCATGTATTCATGGTCTCTCAAGCAAAGTGTTGAAAGATGTTTCCAAGTCTATAATGTGAAACGTGGCTTTAGTCTTCCAATCATCTATCTCCAAAGGCAACATTATAGAGCCTAAGGTCTGTTGACCTCACTCTTGGAGTGGGGATTCAATCTTCCCATCTTAGACTTAGGAGTCTTCTAGACACTAAAACTTCCTTAGTCATAAGACACTTCTAACAATTAGGTAAACACTTAACCTAAGCCTAAAGACTTAAAAGGGTTAACCATATGATTAGGTTTTACCTTAAGGATTAGGATAATCAACCTACCCTACAACCAAAATCCAATCCATGTTCACCTTCTCAAGCCAAACCTTAAGTTCAATTCAAACATCTAATTCAAATCCAAATCCAAACCTAAATTTCAAAACCAAATGATTGAAGCCCATGATCAAATCCAAACTTGAAACCCTTCCTAAGCCATAAGTCCTATCCAATGCACTTAGCCAAATCTTAATCCAAATCAATTCAAAATCAATTGATTTTATCATAATCAATTTATATCTTCAATCATCTTCCTAAATATAAATCAAATCTACATTCAAATGATCAAAACTAAATCAAACTAAATCAGATTAAATCAAAACCCTTCCTAAGCCATATGACCTATCCCATGGACTTAGCTAAATCTTAATCCAAATCAAGTCAAACTCAGTTGATTTTCTCACAAATCAATCATATTTTCAATCATCTTTACAAACTTAATTGAAATATACATTTAAACAATCAAAACTGAATCAAACCAAATCAAAATCTAAACCTAAGCCACATGACCCAACTCCATGGACTTAGCCAAATTCCTTCATTCCAAAACCCAAATTCAATTGATTTTTTCATGAATCAATCATACCTTGAATCATATTCATAAATATAAATTAAATCTATAATCATCAAGCCAAACTAAAATTAACCCAAGTCAAACCCAACTTAACCCTTTTGACTTGAAATGTTCAAATGAACAAAAACCCCTTTGAACCCAAGCCACTAATTGAATTTATATATCAATCACAAATCCATATATAAACTCAACTAAATCAAATTGAATCCAAAATTAAGCCAACTAAACCCAATTTGTCCACTTGACCCAAAGCCAATTTGACCTATTTGAGCCAAGTTTTAATCTTACCCAAAATGGATTGAACTATGCCGATCGAAACCTCCCATCATGATTGTTGATCACCCTAGGTTGATCAATTGTCCCAAATTGGGTCAAACCAAGTCAACTTGGTCATTTGACCAAGTCAACCCCTTAACCCATATGAAACCAAACTAGCCAAATTGCAACCTAAGCCAATTACCTTGAAACCAATGATTCATACCAAATCAAAATCAATATTTGTATATGAATTGACCTTCAATTGAGTCAAACCAAACCTAATTGGCAATCTTGACCCAAGTTAACCCAAATTGAACTAAAAGACCAAATTAGGTCAAATCAAAATATAAACCAAATTGATTGCAACCAATGGCTCAAGTTCATTCCAAATTGATTGTTAAACTTGACCAAAGCCATGATTGGACCCGATTTAGCCCAATTGACCTTCTTAGCCCAAATTAACCTAAAGGTTCAAGTTAGCCTAAATCAAAACTAAATCTAAATTAATTGAAACCAAAGCCTACAATCATCTTCAATTGGTCAACTAAACCCGAACCAACACGCATGCTAATTTGGCCAATTTTGGTCAAATTGGTTAACCCATTTGACCCAAATAATTTCAAATGAGCCAAAATCAAATCTAAGCCAAACTAAATCAAACTAATTGAATAAAAATATTTCAAATAATTATATGAACTTGACCAAACCCTTAGTTTGACCTAATTTGACCAATTGGTCAACTTTACCCAACCTAACCCAATTTGACCTAAATGAGTCAAATTGAGCCAAACCTAACCAAATCGACTCCAATTGACTTGAAATTTGGGCTAACCCACTTTGGCTCATATTAAATCTGCATAAATCAAATCCAATGTCAAATGATCATTCTACCCTTGGGTCAAGGGCATTATATGAGACAAATCACCCATTTAAGTGGTCATTTTCATTCCTTGCCACTTGATACTCTCCCAATGGTTCACCTAGGCACCTAGAACACTGCCAAACCTGACCCAATGGGTGGTTGGGTTGGCCATGACCCATGGGAGGTGAAATCACCTCACCCTCCCCATTGGATCATTTGAAACACATATGACACCAATGATTCCTCCTTGACAGCCACCTCCACACCTTCAACCAACCAAGCCAGGCCAAGTCACCTCTTTCCTGCAACCCATGACTCCCGGAGTTGCCCAGACAGCCACTAGAAACCAAATTAGATCCCACCATCTGATCAAGATGAAGGGGAGTATACAGCCCCTCATTTCCACTCAAGAACACACAAAAATCATTCCTTATAGCTCTAGCTACCCAAGACGAGTAGCTAGAGCCATTCCCTAAGCTCCCAACCTCATTCCTAAATCAAAAAATTCCATTCCTATCCATCTTAAAATAAGACACTCCCATTTTTGACCTAACTTCCACATTTCTCCATCAAACTCAAATTAACTTTGCACGCACCTTCCCTAGGCCTCATTGAGCATGAATGAATCATCTCCGAAGCTTCTGGAGCACCGAAGGTAGGACTTCGATCAAAGACAAACTTTAAATCATCTGTTCATCACCTTCTAAGTGAATGCCAAAGAATTGATCCAATTGTCGCTCAACAAGGCTTCGTCTCCACTACATGAAGCTTCCTCAATCATTCGAGCTACCAATCTTGAGCTTTAGCGAGGTATGCTTCTAAAATTGATCCTTAGGAAAAAATGGGTTCGAGATTTTTGAAGAAAACTTGCATCTCATGTGATCTTGACCATTAGATCCTCTTCAATCGATGTCATGAAAGTGTAGGATACTTTTGGAGTTGATCCAAGCTCAGGTAAGCTCAGATCAAGTGAACAATGGTGGACAGACTCCATTCTCCCTCACTCGCATGATGTTAGATCACGCACCATCCATTCCACGTGATCAGAATGGACAGTCATGTTTAGATCCACTAGATCAATCTCATTTAATCCTATTAAGCTGTGGGATTAATCGTAGTCGTTTGATCTTAGATAGGATGTCAAACAAGAAAGTGCATTCCGACCATAATGAGCTCTAAGTCGATAAGTTTTAAAAGTGTATCGCCGCACGCACACCACATGGTGCCAATAGGATTAGGCATTAGGCTTAATTAATCATTTTATGCCTAAAACTTCTAAAAAATTATAAAAATCATAGAAAAATAAACAAAATGCAAATAAATACTCATTTTAAAGGTATTTTAGTGGAGAATTAATTAAAATGATTTTAACTAATTTTAATAGTAATTAAGGTTTGATTATAAATTAATTACTCTTTAATTACTTGAGCAATTAATCCCAAATCTTATTGGTTAATTTAATGGGATGACCTCTGCTTCCCATGATTTTCTTTAGATTTATTACTCAATTAGGAAAATTGACTAATTAAACCTAAACTACTATTTTAAATTAATTAATGATTAATTAATCCCATGAATAGTAATAAATTGATTAATTAAGTTTAATAATCGCTGTTCAACAGTAAGTGAACTAAGGAATAGGGTTGAGTCCCCTTTCCCTAAGTTCATTTCACCCTTTTTTAAAAAGAAATTAATTAAGATTTAACTAATTAATTAAATCACTTAATTAAATTGAAATCATAATCACATCAGCCCTTAAGTAATTAAATCATGGGGTAAATCTTTATGTGTTTAATAACCTAAAGGAGTTTAATGAAATTATGGTTAATCGGCATGTGTGGGAAAACCATAAGAGTAATTAATTAAGTCCCTTAATATAATTAACTATTAATCTTGAGCAAATTGCATTAGGCCCCTTTTATTTCCTAGGATCATTGCAAGTTTATTTTCCATGCATATCATGTCAGCTCATAATTATTTAGTTAATTACTTTAAGGTGACATAAGTAAGGGTAATTAATTCATCTAATTAAGGGTTCAACTTAATCAACCCATAAAATCAAATTAATCACATTTCCTTAAATTAAATCAAATCACTGATGTGGGAATGTGTTTAAAACAGCAAGTGATGATTTCTCTTCTCCTCTTTAACTCAAATCAAATATAATACTTAATTAATAAAGAAGCTTTGGTTTACTTGAAATAATCTTATTTGATTTGATTGTCCTTAGGAACTAGTTTGGTTGAATGAATCACATGCTTATATTTAATGGTCCTCTTTCCAATCATGTTAAATTTGGTATGTCATTTAAATTCATGCATCAATCATTTCCAAATAAAATAAAATAAAATGGATTTCCTTTATATAAGTTTGCATGTGTTGATTTAATTTAATATATGTGTGACTATTATCACTATTAAACCCAAATGTATTTTTCAAAATCTTATAAGTCAATAATAATATGTGTTTTGATGGTAGTTATAAATACATAAGAAATGCATGTGCTTATAGCTTAAGTGTATGAATGTTGAGTTCACTTTCCTCTATTCATGTGTTGATTTATATAAGATTGAATGGTAATGGGTATATAGTTTGGACATCCTGGGAACACGAGACTTTAGCTAACCCCAAGGAGGTCATTTGATTAACTCACTTCCCTAGTTTAACAATGGCACGTACCCATTTGATTTCATTCTTATGTATTTCAACATTAGATTTTGGATAGAGCTTTAATTCATATATATAAATGATTAAATAAAAAAGTACAATCTATGCATGGTTTTGTTTCCCTCATTTATGTATACATCCATGTGTGTCCATTAAAAGCAAGTTTATAGTATGGACATCCTAGGAATATGAGGCTTTAGTTAGCCCCAAGGAGGTCATTTGATTACCTCACTTCCCTGGTTTAACAATGACATGCACTTGCCTATATCTTTGTACATGTATATGTATATGTGATTAGTTAATGAAAATCCCATTTTACATTAAAATTGCATGCATTCATAATTAACTAAGTGGTTGAATAAATTATCCATATGATTTGGAGCTTACTTCCTATGTTCATGTATACAAATTTATATATATTTGAATGCAAATGGGTATATAGTTTTGACATCTCGGGAATACGAGGCTTTAGCTATCTCCAAGGAGGTCATTTGATTACCCCACCTTTCTGGTTTAACAACGGCACATGCCTATTTAATTTCATTCTCATGTCCTTTTTGTATAAGAAATTGGATAAAGTTTTAAATTTATATGTTTAAATAATTCAATCAAATAAAATATAAATTCTAAACATACACATACATTCATCATTTAAGTATGCTAAAATATGTTGCATGTAAAGATACACTTAGGATTAAATCATATGCTTGTTACATGCTATGGAAAGGAATGACTTAATATATGTCATGTGGCAGTAATTCAATTAAATTAATCCTAAGATGTCTTCCATTTTGAATGGGATTATTTAAAGTTAACCTAAATTTAGGATTAATTAAATCATTTAATTAGCCATTCACTAAAGAGAACTAAATTAAATTAATAAACTTTAGAAAGTGACTTAAGGTAGGGATAAAAGAGGAAAATCTGCTTTTCCTCTCTTTATAACACTTAGTTGCTAAGTGTAATCAAATGAAACAAAATAAAACATAAATTAAAATTCTCAAATAAATTAAACTACTTCAAGTGAAATCAACCTTTCATGTTAAATTGAATCCTTCTATACTTAGAAAATACAACACTAATGCCTAACAAAAGTTACAATACAAGCCTTAATACATACATTAGAATTAAGTCACCACTTCTAGCTCTAAGTTAGGATGGTGTATGATGTGATGTATGTTTTGTTTTATGATGTATTATTTTAGATTGGATGTTAGGGTGTATGCTTCATAGATTAAATGATAGGCCAATATTAGCCTAATAATGTTTTTTTGCAAGGGATTGTGCTTAAGGGATTCTTAAAAATAAATGTGAATGATCTTTTTGTAGGTTACTTAAATCCTAAAGCATAATCCAAGTTAGGATAGATTGGCTTAGTTACCCATGTGTAGGGTGCTAAGTCCAAATTATAAATACTACTTCTTGGGATTATATGTATATTTAGCTAACCTCTATTTTGTAGGTGTAGTTAGATTTACTTTTCCCACATAAAATATAATTTTTGCAATAGGAATTAGGATTAGTGTTGTGGGGGATTAGAATGAGCAGTGGCAGAAGGCATTGTCCTAGGGTGCCCTGTGATGCCTTTAATGCAAGAACCATTCAAATCAAAGAAGTAACAAAATCAGAAATGGAGATATAAAGAAAGAAGATCTCCATAGAATTTAATACAATTATAATTATTCTTTCATATTCTAGGTTGTATAAGGGTAGAGCTCGACTACCCAGCTTTTCTCTCTTCGGGTTGTACGATGGTACTCAATTGAACTGACCATTTATTCTTTTACAATATAATTATTTGATGTTAAGTTTACATTGTGCATTAGGATGGCATGCTTTTCATAGTTTCTTAAATGATTGATGTTTTAATGTGTGGCTTGGATACAATTAGGCTCTTAGGATAAAAATAACTTTTCTACCAAACTAACCACTCATAAATAAATTTTAAACAACTCATAGCCTCATCATAAAGCCTAAGACATTAATAAGATAATTAAAAGATTTAGCAACTCCTTAGCTATATTGTTGTATGTTTCATATTAGCATGCATATTCTTTCTCTCTTGAACATGAAGGATCTCCATCCTTGCACGATGTTGACCTATTTTAGAATGAGATCTCAACCCCCCCATCTTAGGCTTAGGACTTCTCCTAGACTTTAAGATTTTCATAGTCTTAAGACACATCTAGTGATTAGGTGGACACTCAACCTAGCCCTAGAAGACTTAGAAGAGTTAGCCATAGGAATAGGTCATGCCTTAGGGGTGTTAGGAAAAATTCAAATCTTTAGCCTAAACCATTCCTCACTTTCCTTCTTTCAAGTCAAACTCCAAATCAATTCTATTTGATTTTATTCAAATTCAAATAAACTCCATATGATTGAAATCTAGGATTGAAACCCATGATCAAAATACAACAAAAATTTCTAAGTCCAAATTTTGCCCAAGTCCCTAAGCCTCCCTTAAGGACTTAACCAAAACTATGATTCAAACCTATTCAAACCTTTGAGATTTTCTCATAATCCACTTATATTCTCATTTATATTTACATATATAAATTAAATATAAATTCAAATCAATCCAACTAAACTCAAAGTTCTAAATCATTTCATGAAAATTTTCTGAAGTCCCTTTAATTTTCCATTAAAGGACTTAAACAAAATCAATCCTAAACCTTGATCAAACCTATTCAAATTCATAGGATTTTCTCAATACTTATTTATATTATCATTTATATTCTCATATATAAATGAAATATAAATATAAATCAATCCAATCAAAGGCAAAAATTAAATTCCAATTTAAAATTCCCTTTAATGGATTTAACCTAAATCAGGATCAAACCATTTCAAACTCAGGGGATTTTCTCAAAAATTATTTATATACTCATTTATATTCTCATATATAAGTGAAATAAAAATATAAATCAACCCAATCCAATTCAAAAATTAAATTTCAATTTAAAATTTTCCTTAAATCCTTTAAATTCCATTTAATGGATCTAACCTAAATCATGATTAAACCACTTCAAATTCTTGACATTTTATCATGATCAATTTATATTCTCATTTATATTCACATATATAAATAAAATATAAATTCAAACAATCAAAACCAATTCCAAAAATCAAACTCAATCCATTCAAAATCCAATCTAAGCCTTTCAAGTCAGAATCTTGAACTTAGCCAAATCAATTCAAAATCAAGCCAAACCCTTGATTTTCTCTCATGATTCAATCAACCCTACAATCATGAGCCCATTATAAATCCAAACTTCAATTACTCAATCAAAACCTAATTCAAAAATCAAACCCAAGACCCCTTCATATTCTTCCTTTGAATATGAAATTTCAAATGGATCAAAACCCATTTGACTTAAAACCACTTGTAAATGGATTTATATTTCAATCATGAGTCCATATACAAGATCAACCAACTTCAAATCAAGCTTTGACCAAGCCATTTGACCCACTTAGGCTCACTTGACCCAAAGTGACCTGAAGTACCCTTATGAGCTAAGTTTTGATCCTAACCAAATTGGATTGAACCAAACTCATATATCCCTCTCATCATGATCAACAATCATCATGGGATGATCAATCAATCAAATTAGGTCAAAAAAAGTCAAACCTAAGGGTTGACCAAGTCAACACTTATACTAAAATGAAACCTAACCTAGCAAAATTCCACCATAGGCCAAATTGTTTGAAACCATTTGATCTTCCAAAAATATCTCCTGATGTGGCAGTCCACAAGCTAGCAATAGACCCTAACATTGCCCTTATTAAGCAAGCTCCTAGATGCATGCGATTAGAAGTTGAACAACATGTCATTTTTGAAGTCAATAAACTGATCAATGCTAATTTCATCAGGGAAGAAAAATATCTTACCTGATTATCTAGTGTAATCCCAGTTAAGAACAAGAATGACCAAATTCGCATATGTGTCAATTTTAGGGACTTAAATAAGGCATGCCCTGAGGAGTTTTCATTCATCATCTCATGTTTTCTTTTCATGGATGGGTCATCTGGCTATAACCAAATCAAGATGTCTCCTGAAAATGAAATAAACACTATTTTTCCAACCCCGATCGGAATCTTCTGTTATAGGGTCATGCCTTTCAGCCTTAAAAATGCTAGTGCTACATACCAATGGGCCATGACTCAAATCTTCAACGAGCTCATTCATCATCCGATTTAGTGCTACATTGATGATCTAGTAGTCAAGAGTTTAGAAAAGTAAGACCTTCTCTTTGCCTTGAGAGTAGTTTTCGAACGGTTAAGGTAATATAACCTCAAGATGAATCCTTTGAAGTGTGCATTCAGAGTAGCTACAGGGAAATTCCTTGGGCTTGTTATGTGATATCGGGGAATGGAAATAGATCTTGAAAAGATTAAAGCTATCTTAGAAATGCCACCATCTAAGAGTTTAACTCAACTCAGATCCTTTCAAGGATGGCTGGCGTATCTAAGATGCTTTATCTCAAACCTAATAGGGAGATGCAAACCATTCTCAGCACTTGTCAAAAAGGATGCCAAGTTCAAGTGGGATGACAAGTGCTAGCACACATTTGAAGACATCAAAGAGTATTTGGTGAAGCTGCCAGTTCTAGTAGCCCCTATCCTGCACAGGCCATTGATCCTTTGCATTGCTACATTGGATGACACTCTTGGTACTCTATTGGCCCAAACCAATGATGAGGGGAAGGAAAGCACACTCTACTACCTCAACCATTGTCTGATCGCTGCTAAAGCAAACTATCCACCTATTGAGAAACATTTCCTAGCTTTGATTGTTGCATCTCAGATGCTACAACACTACATGCTTTCTCATAAGGTGAACTTAATCTCTTGAACCAATCCACTATAGTACCTCATGACACGGCCAACGCTTTCTGGATGTTTGGCTCATTGGTCCATGATACTCTTGTAGTTTGATCACATTTGTACCCCTTTGTGCGGTAAAAGGTCTGACACTAGTGGATTTCTTAGCAGCACACACACTTCCTGCTGATTCTCCACTTAGTGTTGATCTCCTTTATGAACAAATCATGAACTTAAGGGAGGCCGGCAACTGCCGATGGGAGATGTATTTTGATGGTGCTGCTTCTTTTCTTAAAGGTGAAGCACCACAATCTATTCTCCCAGAAAAGATAGGGGTAGGAATAGTTCTTCTAATTCCAAACCGTAATGTGATGAGATTCTCATACTATCTTTCCAACCCCTACACCAACAACGAAGTCGAGTATGAGGCTTTGATTGTCGGTCTGGAGTTAGCCATCACCATCAGTGTCAATAGAATCAACATCTTTGGGGATTATTAATTGGTCATCAACCAGATTGTCGGGTCCTACCAGGTTCTCAAACCCAAGCATCGTCACTACTATTAGTATACCATGAAGCTGTTGGCCCAGATTACCAAAGCCACCATATACAAGGTTCCCCGAGCAGAGAACACAGTAGCAGATGCCTTGGCCAAACTTTCCAAAGAATGGGCATGTCTGAAAGATGAGTCCATTTCAATAAGGGTCCAAAATATAAAAGTCTTATCCCTTATTGATGTTGAACACATCGAGAGACTTTCTCTAGAAGGGGAGATTATAATTGCCAAAAAGGAAAAGGAGCTGGATTGGAGGCAACCCTTCATAGACTATTTGAACACCGAGCTGGTTAAGTCCCTAAGCCTCCCTTAAGGACTTAACCAAAACTATGATTCAAACTTATTCAAACCTTTGAAATTTTCTCATAATCCATTTATATTCTCTTTTATATTCACATATATAAAGGAAACATAAATTTAAATAAATCCATCTAAACTCAAAATTCCAAATCAATTCATGAAAATTTTCTTAAGTCCCTTTAATTTTCCATTAAAGGACTTAGCCAAAATCAATCCTAAACCTTGATCAAACCTATTCAAATTCATGAGATTTTCTCAAAACTTATTTATATTCTCATTTATATTCTCATATATAAATGAAATATAATATAAATCAATCCAATCAAAGGCAAAAAATTAAATTCCAATTTAAAATTCCCTTAAATCCTTTAAATTCCCTTTAATGGATTTAACCTAAATCATGATCAAACCATTTCAAACTCATGGAATTTTCTCAAAACTTATTTATATCCTCATTTATATTCTCATATATAAATGAAATATAAATATAAATCAACCCAATCCAATTCAAAAAGTAAATTTCAATTTAAAAATTTCCTTAAATCCTTTAAATTTCCTTTAATGAATCTAACCTAAATCATGATTAAGCCACTTCAAATTCTGAAAATTTTCTCATGATCAATTTATATACTCATTTATATTTACATCTAAATGAAATATAAATTCAAACAATCAAAACTAATTCCAAAAATCAAACTCAAATCCATTCGAAATCTAATCTAAGCCTTTCAAGTAAAAATCTTGAACTTAGCCAAATCAATTCCAAATCAAGCCAAACCATTGATTTTCTCTCATGATTCAATCAACCATACAATCATGAGCCCATATATAAATCAAAACTTCAATCACTCAATCAAAACCTAATTCCAAAATCAAACCCAAGTCCCCTTCATATTCTTCCTTTGAATATGAAATTTTCAAATGGATCAAAACCCATTTGACTTCAAACCACTTGTAAATGGATTTATATTTCAATCATGAGTCCATATACAATATCAACCAACTTCAAATCAAGCTTTGACCAAACCATTTGACCCCCTTAGGCTCACTTGACCCAAAGTGACCTAAAGTACCCTTATGAGCCAACTTTTGATCCTCACTAAATTAGATTAAACCAAACTCATATATCCCTCTCATCATGATCAACAATCATCATGGGATGATCAATCAATCAAATTGGGTCAAACCAAGTTAAACTTAAGGGTTGACCAAGTCAACACTTAACCTAAAATGAAACCTAACATAGCCAAATTCCATCATAGGCTGAATTGGTTGAAACCATTGATCTTCTAAGTTCACTCTTGACTTATGTTTGAACTTGACCAAGCCAACATTTGAGCCTAACCTAATGCACTTAGGCTCACTTGACCCAAAGTGACCTAAAGTACCCTTATGATCCAACTTTTGATCCTAACCAAATTGGATTGAACCAAACTCATATATCCCTCTCATCATGATCAATAATCATCATGGGATGATCAATCAATCAAATCAAAAACTAAGTCAAACCTAAGGGTTGACTAAGTCAACACTTAACCTAAAATGAAACCTAACATAGCCAAATTCTACCATAGGCCAAATTGATTGAAACCATTTGATCTTCCAAAAATAAACTAATCGATTGATAGTCCCTTCCTATTGAAATCTTCAAAGACAATGATCGTTTATCTTAATCGAGAGTTTTCCTAAGGGATCCCGTCACATAGGATGTAATTAACTATGGGGACTTGCCTCTATAGGGAACTTAAGGAACCCAGTTTAAAATAAACCTTGCTTTACTTTTCCATGTAAAGTAGGGGAAGAATCTCTGGTACATATCCATACCCATCATCCTTAGGAGTCCTTATTGAGGTGATTGGTTCCATTAAAGGATAGTGATTTCTATCTCTCAAGATAGCACACTTTTTTTCTTGATGATGTATTCGATCACCTGAATAAGTACATTTGCGGATCTGTGTGGCAACCTAAAGAGATGAATTTCTATAGGTCTCTTTTTTCTTTTCTCCATAGATTTGAAAGGTGACTCCTCAATAGGAATTTAAAACTCCACACACGATAAAAGAATGCTTGACCTATGAGCGCATCCATTAAGGTGGAGAACACCTTCTTCTAGCTGATTTGACCTATAACCTATTTCATCATGCATTTAGGCATAA
Source organism: Cymbidium sinense (assembly GCA_021442155.1). NCBI lineage: Eukaryota > Viridiplantae > Streptophyta > Magnoliopsida > Asparagales > Orchidaceae > Cymbidium > Cymbidium sinense. The sequence goes on from CM038215.1 coordinate 12,236,875, forward strand.
GAAATCCTAAAGCCTCTATTAAAATGATTTGTCTAAAATGAAATAAAATTTAAAATAATTTTGCATCTATAGATTAAGTCATATGCTCATACCACTCATGCTTTAGTCTCTTAGGGAGTGTGTTTGGGACTTTAGTCTCTTTATAATTAAATAACTACCCTTGCTATCTTGCAATTCATAAGACCAGACTACATGGTTTTAAAATTGTAGGAGGAGTTAGTTGTTGGCCACTCCAGGGGGTTATAAGTCAAGAAGTCGGACATTTATTCTCACTTGTGCAGGTAAATCCTTATGTTCACCTATCGCTTAGATTTAGATCATGCTTTAGCTCATACTAAAGCTCCCTAGATTTAGGTTCTGAGGTAGCTATTTCCTTCAAGCTATGAGCATAAATTCTCACCTCTTAGGCATTCCCACAATCTTGTGTTGGTTGATTATAGGCTCTAGTCATCTAATTAAATTTCAACTCAAAACATATAAATCTCCTCAACTTCAAAATTATAAATCCCAACCATAAGATAAATTAAAATACTCACTAGGCTTCCTAGTATCATGAGCATTTCCTACTTATTTCATTTGGATTCCAAAAATAAGTTTTATCCTTGAACTTTCCCAATTGATTTTCCAAATATAACCAATCCTGTGATAGTCTAATCTTGAAATCTTTGGAGATGATAATTGTCTACTTTAATCAAGAGTATTCTTAGGAAATTTCATTTCCTAAGATGTAATTAAATATGGAGGCTTGCCTCCATAGGGAACTTAATAACTTGGTTTAATATAAACCCAACTTTATTCATCCATATAAAGTAGGTGGAAATCTTTAGTACATTCGAAGACCCATCATGCCTTAGGAGTCCTTATCACATGATTAGGTCCATTGTAGGATAATGCTTCTATCTTTTGAGATACTACATCATACCTCAATTTTGTACCGATCACCTCAAAAAATAACCCCCCCCCTAATACATCCAAAAATAAACACCACAAGGCCCTCTCTCCTTGTTCACTGAATCCTCTCAACATCATCCTTTCTTTTTAGAGTTTGGAGATGTTGATCCTCAAGTAAGAAAGGGTTCTTAGACTCATAATATTGGCTGATACACTTTGGACATCCAAAACTCTAGATTGCTTGTATCTACCAACATCAACTGTAATGTAAAGAGGTGGTTGTGCCCGATCATTGCTAGGAGTAAGTCTTCATTATTGAATGTAACTCCTAAGATGTTTTTTGAGTGGCATTTCTACTATTTAATAGTGGTCAGCTGAGCTAAGCATATCTTTAGATCAAGTAAGGCCTTGATTAAAGATTCCCTCATCTTTTTGGATAAGATAAGGTCGTCATATATGCTTAACTTAGCTGGAAACTTTCTAAGGTGAGCTAGGACATTGTAGTCAACTCTGGCTTGGTCCTCCGTAAGCATATCCATGGGAGGAGCATCCTATTAAGGGGCTATCTGCTCACTGGAACCAATGACTTACTTTCCCTTATCCTGAAGTTCTACCCTAGGAGGTAGAACTTTGCCATTGCATAGATTGACTTTAGTGACTTCTTGGAATGATGAGCTTATGGAATGTTCTACCTTCTCATTAGGCATACTTATAGCTTCTTCTATGGGATCCTTAGGGTCAGTTGACTCCAAGTCAATCTCAAGAGATGAACCTAATTGATTCAAAGAAAGATAGTCAGACTTTGAATTAGAAAGAAAATGATCAAAACTACTAGGGCTATTATTTTTATTTAAACTCAGAGAGCTTTCAATAAGAATAAAATTAAGAGCATAAGAAGTAGACAATATATAAGTAGAATCAACTTTCTTCATTAATTTATTTTTGGGTGGAGGTACATGATTACGGAGGTACATGATAGAAATCTAGTAAAGTAAATAGTGTAAGGGATTTAGTGCTCTGATCCGTAGATACAATGCTCTTGCTTGTATAAGAGGAGCTAGCAAAAGAGGTGGTAGTTGCAATGGTGGAAAGGACTCTGACGGACGCACTACTAGACTATCCCAGGCATGTATGGTGAGCTGCTGCTACTATTGGGCTATCACCCTCCCCGAATTATCCTTTGAAACTAGCAAACTGTCCTTGGTGTTGGAGGTTTGAGCTATTTTTAACACCTGCAAGGAAGGCTTCTTGATCGTAGAAATGGTGAGCTACTGCTGCTGTTGGAGATATCTTGTCCTTCTTTGGTTTTAAGAGGACCGTAAGTTTCCCCAAGGATTACACTAATAGAATTGGATGGTCATGCTAATAAGTATTCCTTAAGGATAACTTAGCTCCTAACTTGTAGCTGTGCTCAAGCTAGTCCTTAAAAGTGATACAGTCCTCTAAGACATTGCCTAACATGCGGTGGCAGGGGTAATAGCTAGGATCATCTCTCTTGCCCATTTCCTCCGACCTCTTTGGCTCTGGTAAATGAAAGTAAGGTTTCTTTAAGAGATTCTTAAAGATTTTCCTAACTACCTTCCTCTTGAATGAAAATGGATTATTCAATCTTTTTGGCAAGAGTAGGTGGAAAGTAGCTACTTAGTGATGGATATGAATACCGTTGTTGGGTAGGCTGCTGAGGTGGTGGAAATGGTAATTATGGTGGCTACAGTAATCGGTATGTTGGCTAGGTGGTGGAGGAGGAGGTGGCAAAGAAGGCTGTTGAGCTCCTAGTCTCTCATCAACTCGCTAGCTTCCTCGTCTCCCAACACAACTTTCCTAGATTCTTCTCAAACACCTTTTGCGGCTTGGGCCTAGATGATTGGTCAGGAAAGGGCAACTGTTTAGCTTCCTCTTGTAGTCTAGCCACCTTGTTGATTAATTTATCGAATGTTTTGATGATAAATCCCTTAAGCATGAAGGCGATCGAGCCAAAGATATTCTTGAGATGAATCTCAATGGCAAGTTGTTCGGACAGCTGTAGTTTGAATTTTATGCTCAGGTTGTGCCACCTGAGAATTTAATCAACAAGGGACTGAGTTTCTATTTCTCTGCAATGAGGTTACCTACAATCATCCTCTGTTGAGCACTAGCAAACCTCTTCATGAAGAGGTGCTCCAACTCAGCAAAATTCTTCACTGAACTATTGGGCAGTTCGGCATACCATTTAAATGCAACACCTGACAGGCTCGTAATGAAAAGGCAGAAAAGGAGAGCATTGTACCACTAGTGTTGCAACAGCTAGCTCTAAAGTGTGCAATGTGTTATGTGGGTTCCCACTTCCCTCAAAGATCTTGAAGGATGGTGGCACAAAACTCTAAATAAAACTAAATAAAAACTAAATAAAAACCTAAACCTAAAAAATAAACCTAAAAATAAATAAAAAATAAAAAAACATAAAACTAAACTAAAATAAACTAAACCTAAACTCTAAACTATATAAAATAAAATAAACTAAAAATATACCTAAAACTAAACTAAAAAAAACAAAAAAAATAAACCAAAAATAAAAACCTAAACCCTAAACCTATGAAAATAAAATAAAAACCTATACCTAATCATAAAAAAATAAATAAAACCTAAACCAAAAAAAATAAAAATAAAAATCTACTAACAAATAAACCTAAACCTAAAAAATTAATAAAAATAAAAAACCTAAACTAAAATAAAAAATTTAAAATAAATAAACTAAAATAAATAAATAAAAAAGTAAACCTAAATAAAAATAAAAAATAAAATAAACTCAAATAAATAAAAAAATAAACTAAATAAACCTAAACCTACAAGTTTACTTATTTTGTTTAAAAAACCTAAACCCTAAATCCAAAACCCTAAACACTAAACCCTAAAACTAACAATAAACTCTAAACCTACAATCCTAACCCCTAAAACCCTAAACTCTAAACCCTAAACCCTAAACCCTAAAACCTTAAACTCTAAACCCTAAACCCTAAACCCTAAACCTTAAAACCTACAACACTTAATCCTAAACCCAAAACCCTAAACCCTAAACTAACCCTAAACCCTAAGAATGGGCAGAACATTGATGGCAGGAACATCACCAACTAAGCTCTAGATTTGTGGAGGTGAAGGCGGAGGCGCTATTATAATGGTGGATCTGGTGTGAATATGGAGGTGGTGGTCGGAACAATGGTGGTTATGGAGGTGAGAGGAGTGATGAAAGTTACAGCTGTGGTGGTGGCAGAAAATGAGATCGGGGATATGATGGTGGATCCCTCTACTCGAGATGCAGGAGTTGGTTCTGATGGAAACTAGACAAAGTAAAGAACAACCGATCTAATCTGCTACTTATGGAACTGTCCTTATAGTAGAGATGGTTCTACCTATCGTAGGGTTATGATTTGCTCTATGGGTGCTCATTTATGATCTATGTTGTCGCTTGTGTCTTAAAAACTTAGAGTGGTACTTGGTTGATGAAATTAAAAAGAAGAAATGTTGAATATGAATTTATTCTATGTTAAAAAAAAACCTTAAACCCTAAACCCTAAAACCTAAACTAAAACTTAAACCCTAAACCTAAAATGTAAACCCTAAACCCTAAACCCTAAACCCTAAACCCTAAACCTTAAACCCTAAAACCCTAAACCTAAAACCCTATAACCTACAACCTTAAACCCTAAACCTTAAACCCCAAACCCTAAACCCCAAACCCTAAACCCTAAATCCTAAACTAATACTAAACCCTAAACCCTAAACAAACCTTAAACCCAAACCTTAAACCTTGAATAAACATGTCGTTAAGAGTAGATCTAAACATTGACCTAATCCTAACATATTTATGGTAGATAAAGAAAATATCTTCAAGAGACTTTCCCTTGACTATTAGAGATTTGAATACCCTAAACCCTAACCCTAAATCATATTATAATACCATATATTATAGCATAATGTAGCATCATATATTTGAGCATGTAGTGATATTGTTTTTGGATGTTATAAGATGTGTTGAAATGTTTTAGTATATTATGGTACTGTGCTATATATATATTCTATATTAATATAAAACATAAAAATATTGATTTAATAAAGCAGATGATGAAATTTGTTAAATTTGAAATGTGAATTAGGTTGTAGTACCAAAGATGTGCAATGCCACTTGTAGTCTAAAAAGTAAGATTTTATGTTCAAAATAAATATTATATATTGTAGCTAAGCCTAAACCTAAATAAAAATAAAATAAAATAAAATAAAAACCTAAACTAAAACTTAAACCTAAACCTAAACCTAAAAATAAAATAAAATTAAAATTAAAATAAACTAAAATAAATAAATAATAACCTAAACTAAACCAAAAAAATAAAATAAACCTAAGAATAAAATACCTAAATAAAATAAAAATTAAATGTAAAATAATATTAAAATAAACCTAAAATAAAATAAAATAAAAACTAAATAAAATCCTAAACCAAAAAAAAATAAACCTAAAAATAAATAAAAAATAAAACATAAACCCTAAACAAAAAAAAACCTAAACCTAAACTAAAATAAACTAAACTAAATTAAATAAAACTTAAAACTAAAAATAAACCTAAACCTAAACTAAAAAATAAAACCTAAAATTAAAACCTAAAACCTAAACCTAAAAAATAAAATAAAAACCTAAACCTAAACCTAAAAATAAAAAATAAAACCAAAACCTAAAAAATAAAATAAAAATAAAACTCAACCAAAAAAGTAAAACTAAACCTAAACCTAAACCTAAAAAATAAACTAAAATAAAAAACCTAGCCTAAAAAAATAAACCTAAAAAAATAACCCTAACCCTATACCAGAAACTCTAAACCCTAAAGCTACAACCCTAAACCCTAAACCCTAAACCCTAAAATCCTAAACCATAAAGGTATGACTCGTCTTTGGCTTAAGCTCAAAAGACTTAAACAAAATCTCAATTGGTGGAACAAACTCATTTTCAAAAACCTTTTCACAAATCTTAAAGCTATGGAACAAGAGGTTTGTTCTCTTGAAGATTTTCTCCATCGAGAACTGAAGAATTGAACACCAAATTTTAATTATCAAAACATGGAAGAAACCTATCAAAAAAGCAGCCACCAAGCATATTGATGGTGACAGTAAACACCATTTTCATGCCATTTGTAATAAATGGAGAGCCTTAAACTCGATTAAGAAAATTAAGAACTCTAATGGTGAATGGATAACCGATAATAATGATATTAAGGATTATATACATCATTTCCAAACTTTATTAAATTCTAATCCGTTCGGGAACTTTATCAAACACTCATCTTATCCCCTATGATTAAGTGAAGATAATCATTTACTCACTATGTGTCCTTCGAAGAGAGATTAGTAATACTCTTGAACATGAACACTCCACTTTGCCCTCGACTCTTTAAAGCATTTCAGATTGTTGGTCATTTATTAAATTGACTTAGTTGATGTTGTTATTGATTTCTTTGATGGCAATCCTATTCCCAAATACTTTTCTAGCACTTCTATTGTCCCTATTTCCAAAACTAACAATCCAGAATCTTGGGGCGATTTTAGACCGATTAGTCTTTGCACCTTTTTTCAAAAACTCATTGCTAAATTAATAAACAATAGACTTAGCCCTTTGCTTCCTAAAATCATCCCCAAATCAACCGGTTTTGTTAAACACAGTAATATCGATAATATTCTTCTTAAAGAGTGGGTTCATGACATTGATGTCCCTTCTAGAGAGGCAACATCTGACATCGCTAAAGCCTTTGACAATCTCATGGGATTTTCTCTTTCAAATCCTAAATTTGTTTGGTTTTTCTGATAGTTTTATCCGGATTATAAAAAGGTGTATCACGAATGTCTAGTTTTTGGTTATCTTGAATGGTAAGTCCATAGGTTTCTTTCCTTCTAGCCATGGTTTGAGGTGACCCAATATCACCTTCTCTTTTATCATTGCTATTGAATACGCATTAATGATTTTCACTCATAATCCTAATATGTCTTTTAAAACTCATGGAGGCTTCCCTATTTCTCATCTTAGCTTTGATTTTCATTATCTTCTCAACGGCTCCCTTCAACATGTTAAAACCATTAAGAACCTTCTAAATGATTTTGGTAAAGTTAGTGGCCTTTTTTTTAATGAAGGAAAATGCTTTTATTCCTTCAACTAAGATTCCACCTAATAGACTTAACCAAATATCCGAATTACTAATTTTAAGCAAAATCAACTCCCTCTTAATTACCTTGGGGCTCGCTTTAAAGGCCAAAAAAGATCACACCTTTTGATGATCTAATTGAAAATTTCTAACAAAATTTTGATTTGGGAATTTCATTTACTCTTCTGGTAGGCTTACCTTGAGCACTCTAAATTCCATGCCTATATACCTTCTCAAACCATTGTGCCTACCAACTCGACCATCAATAGAATTGAGCCTATTAAACAAATTCTTCCGGGAACCAATACCTCCTCTAAAAAAAATGCACCGTCATCTTGGTCCAAAATTGTGGTACTCTTGAAGAGGGAGGTTGTAAATCCATCAAAGAAGTTATCAATGCCTTCTCCTACAAACTTTGGTGGAATGGAGCAAAAATAGTCTTTGGGCCAATTTCATGACTTCTAAATATTGCCGGGTAAACACCCTCATTTGTCCCTTTAAATCGGGATTCTCCTATATGGAGAAGACTTTGTTCTGTCAAATGGGATGCATAATCCTTAATTTTTTGGGGCATAAACTCTGGCAATTCCTTCTTTTGGCAAGATAACTGGAGTGGTTGTGGATCCATTGATGATTTACTGCAAAACCACAAGTGGAACACTAGTAAGATTATTGATTCTATTCCTTCCACTTTCTTAAATATGATTACTAATATTCCTATCCTCCTAACAATCATGATGATTATCTTTAAGCTATCTCATAATGGGGCTTTCAACCAAAAAATGTGTGGCTTCACACTAAAGACACTGGATTCTTCTATTGTGTTCTCCAAAATTTGGAATAACAATATCCCCTTCTTACTGCTCTTACTTGGCATCCTAAAAAACTTTATTCCTGTTGACTCTTTGTTGTTGGGTAAAGGGTTTTACTTACCCTCTAAATGTCAATGTTGTTCTCATATTGAGAATGTGAACCATGTTTTTGTTAATGGAGCTATTGCCTCTAAAATTTGGATTTGGTATGACGATCTATTCAACACTGTCAATTTTAATTATTCTTTTAATTTATATCAACTTCTTGAAGTTTACTTTGACAATGCAATTAAAGGTCATATTAAAATCATAATCGCCATTACTCTTATTTGGTCCATATGGATGGATCAAAATGATGCTAAACATCGTGGGATTCATATGAATCACATGAGGATTATTGCTAGAACTAAAAACAAAATTTCTGAATTGTTTAAAGCCAACTTAATTCATCATAAACATTCTAAAGGCTGTAAATCTGTAGCCAATAAACTAGGCCTCATCCTTCCAAACCAGACTTACTATCGAAATGATAGAATGGTTTTTTGGAAAAAACCTCTTGATCATATTACTAAAATTAATACTGACAGCTCTGTCTCTCATAATGGCTCTGGTTGTGGAGGCATTTTTAGGGATTCTAAGGGTATAGTCCTATGTGCATTTACTTATCCTCTTATTTCGCCTTGTCCCTTATACCGAGCTTATTCCACAAAGCTTTAGAAATTTGTATTCAAAATGGTCGGCTCAATATTTGGATAGAGACGCTCTTCTCCGATTGATCTTTTGACTTCTACCAATATGAGCAACGCTTGTTTGTTCTACCTCCTCAAGCAAACTAGGGCTCTTCTCTCTCAACTAAATTTTACCATCACTCATGCGTGAAGATAACGCTGGTCATTACCTTGCAAACTGGGTGCAGATTAGATCATCTTCTTTGATCAATTTACATTACCGTTAACTTGGACAACTCAACTCGTAATCTAATTCTCCTCTTTGCCTCCTTTTTCTAGTTTTCTATTTCCCCGTGTTCTTTATGGATACCACCATGATATCATCATTTGTCTTGTGCTCTTTGCCATGACTTGTCGCCTTTACCCCTTCTCCTTAGTTGAAAGCTCGTGTTTTTCGAGGAAGTTATCTATTTTGATGGGCTTAGACTTTTATACTAACTCCTATAACCAGTTTTTTCTCACTGACAATATGGCTTGGAGCATTGCTACTAACTATGTTGATTCTAGGCGTTGGATTAGTGTGCATTATGATGGTTACAATTTTTATTTTGATGATTATAGTACTTCTTTGGCTGATGCTTACATTCCTTGGGACTCTTTACTCCTTAAAGGCCTTATTCATAAAGGTTCCATCACTTATGCTGAAAAGATTTTGGTTGGTTGTTGGGCTTGGACTTTCATAAAATGTCCCTTGCTTATATAATGCATAACCTTAGCATGCTTTCAAGGGAAGAAATTGTAATACGGTCTCTTTTAATGGTTTATTGGGTAAATCTTTATCTTTGGAATGGATTGGGCTTCATTGCTTTTTTGGGTTTTGGAGGTTTGCCGCCATGGTTGTTTGTTGATTTGTTTGTTGATTTGGTTTTTTCATCACTTTGGGTTCGGGTTGCTGCAGATATTTTCTGCTGCTGCTTCTCCCAGTTTTCCTCCTACTATTTTTTGCCATCTCACCGCTCGTTTTAAGTTTGGTTTTGGTCCTTCATTTTCTCAAAACTCCTGATTGGTATTGATGGCTCTATTTGGAATCATCTTCTTATTTTATATTCTAGTGGCTTACAATGTTGCATTAGTTGCTCTGATGGGAGTGACTTTCTGATTGCCTAGATTATCTCTAGCTGGATTACTGCTCATTTTCGGGTGGCTGTGAATCATATTTACAGTCATTGTTTATATTGTAATCCTGCATCTAATGGGTTTGTGCTGTTACCTACTTGGATTGGAGTGTCATTTCTATTTGAGAAGTACTAACCGATGTTGCCGGTCGTTTTAAGATTTTGGAGGTTTGTGGATTTGATTTATTAATTGTCACGGCTACTATAACCTATTGTATCCCTTTTGCTAGTATTGTGCAAATGTGCCTAATCAAGCTCTCGGCTCTTAACCTATGTTTTGTATACTCTCAATGATTGTTATTATGGCAAGCCTGGGGTATTTCTCCATTATGATGAATTGGGATAGTGTTGCTGCTATTATGAATGTTCCTAATGTGGTAGCTTTTCTAATTTTCACTAATCGATTTGCTTGTGTACATGATCTATTATCTCTTAATCCCGTACTTTAACTGCTATAAGTTACGTGGTAATTTAGTGGACTTTGATTTACCTTTCACCTGGTTTCTTAATCGATTGCATGAGGACTAAGTCGATCTTAGGACTATAACCTATTGGTTGCGCTTTATTGTTGTTATTTTGCTTTGGGATATCCCATCTACACTAATATCTCTTTGGAATGGAATTGTGTTATTTTTTCAATACTAGTCTTGCTGGGTCTTGCTATGATCAGACTGGATTAATGTGACTAATCATCCGCTAATGTTTTGAATGCCCCTAGGATTGGCTTGTGGTGGGAGTTTTCTTCCCAACCTATCTTTATATATGCTTTGGGGTGGATTCTTGGCCGCCTTGTTGGTATTAACCCTTGCCTTGGTTATTGCAACCGGATTAACACTCTATAATGTTCGGGTTTTGGTTTGTTTTGTTCAGATGTTCGATTGCATGGTTGGTTTTGTTTTGAACCCGTTAACGGTATCCAAACTTTATCCCGGATGGGTGGTTTTATGGCAAGCTACTGGTCTTTGTTGATTGTCTTAGGTTTTAGTGTTCTTTGGATTCCGCACTCAAGATACTTATTCCTATGTTATATCTTCTTGGCTATTATGGCATTGTCTATTTGATTGAGGCTTGGATGGTTTTGGCCTATTTGTTGCTGTTCTGGCTGGTTTTTGCCTTGGGTTTTGCCTTGGTTACCTGTTATATTATTTTGTCTGGATTCTAATGATATTTTCATTTGAATACAATTTTGTCCCTTTGGGTGGGTTCCAATCGATAATAACCTCTGTTGGGATTGACTATCTCGCACTGTGTTATTGCTCAACACGGTTTTCCGTGTGGTTATCGCTCTAGATATGATTAAGGGTTTCAAGCCGTATGCTTGCCCGTGATTATCTTGTCTCTGGTTTGGTCATTGGTGTCTGGGTTGTGGCTTTCCTGAATTATGTAACTATGTTGTCCCTTGCTGTCTTGGCCGTGGCTGTCTTGGCTATTACTGCCTTGGCTATTTTTTTTGTCTTGACTATTTGCTGTCTTGTTTTTTTGGATCCTACTGTGGATCCTAATTTGTATTTCTGTTGCACCAGTGATTTTGATGTTGGGGCTATCTCTCAGAGTGTCCTTGCTATTTCTATCTGGGGTATTGCTCATTATCTGCTAACTGTGATCTACATTACCCTTGTTGTTTCTATTCCCAAATGGGACCAATGGCTTGTGCTCGCCTTTTGTCTTGGGGCTCTGTCACGAATGCAATCTTTTTCAGCCCTTTCATGTATTGGCTTTGATGTCAAAATCTTGCCTTTTACTCTTGGTTACATCTTTGTTTTCTAGATTCTCTTATGGAAATTATTTGGCCTCCCGTTTTCTGTCATCGGAAATTGCTAGGATTTTGTTTGCCTGCAATCTATCTCATGCTAATGCATCACATTCGATGATGCTTGATTGCTTTGCCGTGATTGCTAATTGAACTAATTTCCTTCCGAATATGGCTATTCATGAGATTCTCCTAAGATGGCTCACTCACTTATGTTTATGTATTCTCAACTCAAGATGGCTCTATTGATGATAATTTTCTTGAATGAGACTCTTATCCTTCACTCTTAGCATTACCTATATATTTTAGATATGATTTTGCTTAGGTCGGTGTAATAAAGCTCACAAGAATATTAACCTGGGTGCTTCTTTCGTGTTTGTTGGCTATGATGTGATGTTCTCACTCCTTTTGGTAGTAGCTCATGTGATGCAACCCTTCTGAAGTTTGGATGCTCACATTTGCATCTTTGGTGTGATTGAGCCTGAGCCTTCTATCACATTTCCTTATTATCATACTCATATTATATTGTTTCCTTCTATCTTTTGCGGTATTACCTTAAGCTCTAATCTCTCTCTCATTATCACTTTGCAGGTGTTTCTCTCTTTTTATCTTGCAGGTTTGCTCCATATTACCAAGCACTCTTACAACCATCAGAGCATTGGCCTTATCCTTTCTTTAGCCTATTATGTTAATCAACTTATATCTTTTGATTATTTTAATGTTTTCTTTTGCTCTTGGATGTACTTAGATGGGGATTTACTCCCATGATAGTTTTTAGTTTTGGAGTTTATCCCCTTTAAGGACCTTGTAACCCTTTTTTTTGTAGCAATAAAAATACCCAGATCATGGGGTTTCCACAAAAAAAAAAAAAAACCATAAACCATAAACCACTAAAACCTAGGCCACTGAGCCCTAAAACCTGCAACCCTAAACCCTAAACCCTAAACCCCAAACACTCAACCCTAAATTCTAAACCCTAAAGCCAAAACAGCAAAACCCTAAAATACCTAAAACCTAAACATAAGAGTAAATAAACCTAAAAAATGAATAAATAGATAAACTACACCTAAATAAAATAAAGATGTAACATAAAACCTAAACTTACCTAAAACTAATTAAATCTGGCAGAAAGAAAATAAGAAAAAATAAAAACTAAACTAAAATAAAAAATAAAAACCTAGGAAACAAAAAAAATAAAAACATGAATATAAAACCTAAATAAAATGAACACTAAACAAAATAAAATAAAATAAACCTAAAAATAAAATAAAATAATAATTTAAAACCTAAACCTAAAAAATAAACCTAAAATAAAATTAAACATAAAAAATAAATAAAACCTAAACCTAAAATAAATGATAAAGATAAACCTAAACCAAAACTAAAATAAACTAAACTAACATAAATAAACCAAAACCCTAAACATGAAAAAAACTAAAACTAAACTAAAACAAAATAAAATAAAATAAACTAAATAAACCTAAAATAAAATAAACCTAAAACCTAAAAAGATAATAAAATAGAAACTTAAACTAAAATAAAAATTAAAACCTAAATAAATAATAAAATAAAATAAAACTAAATTAAAAAAAAAAATGCTAAGAAAACCTAAACCTAAAGATAAACTAAAATAATTTAACCTAAAAAATAAACTAAACTAAATAAAAGAATTTAACCTAAATAAAAATAAAAAATTAACAAAACCTAAACTAAACTAAATAAAACCTAAAAATAAAATAAATATAAAACCTAAACCTAAATAAAATGAAAACAAAACCTAAACCTAAAACCTAAACCTAAAATAAAATAAAATAAACTAAAATATAATAAAAATAATACCAAAACTAAACTAGAAAATAAAATAAACCTAAGAATAAAAAACCTAAATAAAATAAAATTAAAATAAACCTAAAATAAAGACTAAATAAAAATCTAAACCTAAAATAAAGCTGAAAATAAAACCTAATCCATAAACTAAACAAAATGTAAACCTAAAATAAAAATATAATTAACAAAATAAAATAAACCTAAACCTAAACTAAAATAAATTAAGCTAAAATAAAATAAATTTAAATCTAAACCTAAACTAAATAAAATAAAATAAAATAAAAATAAAACCTAAAACCTAAAAAAATAAAATAAAATCCTAAACCTGAAAATATAAAATAAAACCCAAACCTAAAAACAAAATAAAATAAAACTCAAAAAGATAAACCAAAACCCTGAGGCTTAAAAGTGGTAAAGATAAAAACTGAGCTAGATAAAATGAGCCTAAAATAAAAAAAAAGGCCTGACCCTAGGCCCTAGGCTCTGGGCTGACCTACCCTAAGGCCACAACACAGGCCTGGGCCCTAGGTTCTAGGCCACAGGCCTTAAGGCCTAAGCCTGACTTGGAGCCATGAGCCAAGGCCCCTGAGCCCCAGGCGGGACCACAAAACCTAAAAACTGAAGCTAAACTAAAATAACTTGAGATAATTAAATAAATAAACTGAACCTAAATAGATAAGATAAAATAAAACCTAAACTAAGGCTTAAAACTAAACCTAGGCAAACTTAAATCTAACCAAAAATAGATAAAATAAAATAAAAACTAAACTAAAATAAAATAAATAAAAATCTAAACTTAACTAAAAAATAAAATAAACCAAAAAATAAATTAAACATAAAATAAAAGCCTAAACTTAAAAAATAAACCTAAAAATAAATAAAAAAATAAAACCTATACCCTAAACTAAACAAAAAAACCTAAACCTAAAATAAACAAAATAAACTTAAATCAAAACCTAAACTAAAATAAATTAAACTAAATAATTAAAACCTAAACTAAATTAAAATTAAACCCCAAAGTAAATAAAATAAAATAAGCTTAAAATAAACAAAAACCTAAACTAAAAATGAAATAAAAAATAAACCTAAATTAAAAATCTAAAACCTAAACCGAAAAATATAAAATAAAAACCTAAACCTTAACCTAAAAATCAAAAATAAAACCTAAACCTAAAAAATAAAATAAAAATAAAACTAAACTAAAAAATAAGCATAAACTAAACCTAAACCTAAATAAAACTAAAATAAAAACATAAACTAAAATAAGTAAGCATAAAATAAATAATTTAAACTAAATAAAAATAAAAATAAGCCTAAATAAGAATAAATAATAAAATAAACTAAAATAATTAAAAAATAAATTAAATAATCCTAAAATGCCCATTCAATTTAAAATAAATAAAAAAAACCCTAAACCCTAAAGCGGACTAACCTGACAACCCACTGAGCCAAATCCTAAATCACCACAGCCCAAACTAACCCTAAATGGCGTTAAACCCTAAAATACTAAACCCTAAACTAACCCCTAAACCCTAAACCCTAAACCTTAAACCCTAAACCATAAAAACCCTAAACCTTAATGCATAAACCCTAAACCCTAAAATAACCCTTAACCCTAAGCTAACCCTAAACCCTAAAGCCTAAACACTAGACCCTAAACCCTAAACCCTAAATGATAACCCTAAACTCTAAACCCTAAAACACTAAACCCTAAGGCCTAAACCCTAAACCCTAAACCCTAAGTACCTAAAAACCTAAAACTAAACTAAATATAACCTAATAATAAAATAAATAAAAAAACATAAACCTAAATAAAATAAAAAAATAATATAAAATTAAAACCTAAACATAAACCTAAAAATAAAATAAAATAAAATAAAATAAAATAAAATAAAATAAATAAAAACCTAAGCTAAACTAAAAAATAAAATAAACCTTAGAATAAAATAAAAACTAAATGTAAAATAAAAATAAAAATACCTTAAAATAGGTTAAAATAAAAAATAAATAAAAACCTAAAACTAAAAAATAAACCTAAAAATAAATAAAAAGTAAAACCTAAACCCTTAACTAAAAGAAAACCTAAACTTAAAATAAAAATAAAATAAATAAAATAAAATTAACCTAAACGTAAACTAAAATAAACTAAACTAAAATTAATAAAACCTAAACCTAAACCTAAACCTAAACTAAATAAAGTAAAATAAACTAAAAATAAACCTAAACCTAAATTGAAAAATAAAATCACAAATTAAACCTAAAATAAAAACCTAAAAGCTAAACCTAAAAAAATAAAATAAAAAACTAAACCTCAACCTAAAATTAAAAATAAATCTTAAACCTCAAAAATAAAACAAAAATAAAACTCAACTAAAAAATAAACATAAACCTAAAAAATAAATTAAAATAAAAAGCCTAAACTATAATAAATGTCCCTAAAATAAATAAACTAAACTAAATAAAAATAAAAAATAAAATAAATGCAAATAAATAAAAAATAAACTAAATAAACCTACAACCCTAAACCCTAAACCCCAAACCCTAAAACCTAAACCCTAAACCCTAAACTAATCTGTATCGCTAAACCATAAACTAACCTTAAACCCTAAAAATGGGTAGAACCTTGACGGCAAGAACATCTCCGTTAACAAGGCTCAGTCTAGATTATGTAGTGGAGGCAAAGTCCTTGGTGGCGGTTATCATATTGGTGGTGGGGGATCTGGAGGTGTTGGTGGATATGGAGGTGGTGGTCGGAGTAGTGGAAGTTATGGAGGCAGGAGGAACAACGGAGGTTACAGTTGTGGTGGTGCCGGAGGGAGAGTTTGGGGATATGACAGCGAATCCTACTACTCGAAGCTGATTCGATGCTGGTGGAGAAAGCGAAGAACGGCCAATCCGATCTCGCTTATGGAGTCTTTATAGTTGAGACAGTTCTACTTATCTAGGGTTTTTGATTTGCTCTATGGGTGCTCATTTTTGATCTATGTCGTCGCTTGCATCTTAGAAAACATGGGGTGCTAATTGGTTGATGAAATCAAAAAGAAGAAATGTTGAATATGAATTTATTCTATGTTAAAAAAAACATTAAGCCCTAAACCCTGAACCCTAAACCCTAAACCCTAAACCTAAAACATAAACCCTGAACCCTAAAACCTAAACCTAAAAAAATAAAAAATAAAAAAACTCAACTAAAAATTAACCTAAACCTAAAAAAATAAACTAAAATAAATAAACTAAACTAAGTAAAAATAAAAAAGAAAAATACATAATGAAATAAACTCAAATAAATAAAAAATAAACTAAATAAACATAAACTTACCCATTTACTTAATTTTAAAAAAAAAAACCCTAAACTCTAAATCCTACACCCTAAATCCTAAACACTAAAACTAACCTTAAACCCTAAACTTAAAATCATAAACCTAAAACCCTAAACCCTAATCCCCAAACCCTCAACCCTAAACCCTAAACCCTAAAAACCTAAAAACCTAAAAATCTAAACCTAAACTAAATAAAACCTAAAAATAAAATAAATAAATAAACCTAAACATAAATAAATAAAATAAAATAAAATAAAATAAAATAAAATAAAAACCTAAACTAAAACCTAAACTTAAACCTAACCCTAAAAATAAAATGTAATAAAAATAAAAACAAAAATAAAATAAAAAATCTAAAACTACTAAAAAAATAAAATAAACTAAAAAAAACATAAATAAAATAAAAATTGAACTTAAAAAAAACATAACCCTAAAAATAAAATGTAATAAAAATAAAAACAAAAATAAAATAAAAAATCTAAAACTACTAAAAAAATAAAATAAACTAAAAAAAACATAAATAAAATAAAAATTGAACTTAAAAAAAACATAAACCTAAAATAAAATAAAATGAAAACTAAATAAAAACCTAAACATAAAAAATAAACCTAAAATAAATAAAAATGAAAACCTAAACCCTAAAAACAAAAAAACTTAAACCTAAAATAAACAAAATAAACCTAAATCTAAACCTAAACTAAAATGAACTAAACTAAAATAACTAAAACTTAAAATAAATTAAACCTAAAGAGTAAATAAAATGAAATAAACTAAAATAAAAAAAAGCCTAAACTAAAAATAAAATTGAAAATAAACCTAAAATAAAACCTAAAACCTAAACCTAAAAATTAAAATAAAACCTAAACCTAAACCTAAAAAAAAAAAAATAAAACTTAAAAATATAAAATAAAACTAAACTAAAAAACAATCATAAACCTAAACCTAAACTTAAAAAAACTAAAATAAATAAACATAAAATAAATAAGCTAAACTAAATAAAAATAAAAATAAAAAATAAAATAAACTAAAATAAATAATAAATATACTAAATAAACCTAAACCTACATGTTTATTGAATTTAAAAATAAATAAAAAATACCCAAAACCCTAAACTTACAAACCTAAACCTACAACCATAAACCCTAAACCGTAAACACTAAACTAACCCTAAACCCTAAACCATAAATCCTAAACCCTAACCCTAACCCTAAACTTAAACCCTAAACCTAAATGCTAAACCCTAAAACCCTAAACACTAAACCCTAAACCATAAAGCATAAATCCTAAACCCTAAAGACTAAACACTATACCTTAAACCCTAAACCATAAACCCTAAACTTTAAACCCTAAAGCCTAAACCATAAACCCTAAACTCTAAACCTTAAAAACCTAAAAAACTTAAACCTAAAATAAATAAAACCTAATAAAAAAATTAATAAAAAAATCTAAACCTAAATAAAATTAAAAAAATAATATAAAATAAAAACCTAAACTAAAACCTAAACCTAAACCTAAAAATAAAATAAAATAAAAATAAAAATAAAAATAAACTGAAATAAAATAAGTAAAAACCTAAACTAAACTAAAAAAATAAAATAAACCTTATAATACAATAAAAACTAAACTTAAAATAAAAATAAAATAAACCTAAATTAGAATAAAATAAAAAATAAATAAAAACCTACACCTAAAAAATTAACCTAAAAATAAAACCTAAAAATAAATATAAAATAAAACCTAAACTATTAAGTAAAAGAAAACCTAAACCTAAAATGAAAATAAAATAAACAAAATAAAATTATCTTAAACCTAAACTAAAATAAACTAAATAAAAATAAATAAAACCTAAACCTAAACCTAAACCTAAACAAAATAGAATAAAATAAACTAAAAATAAACCTAAACCTAAATTAAAAAATAAAACCTCAAAATAAACCTAAAATAAAAACTTATAACCTAAACCTAAGAAAATAAAATAAAAACCTAAACTTAAACCTAGAATTAAAAATAAAACTAAAATCTCAAAAATAAAATAAAAACAAAACTCAACTAAAAAAATAAACCTAAACCTAAAAAATAAACTAAAATAAAAAACCTTAACTATAAAAAATGAACCTAAAATAAATAAACTTAACTAAATAAAAAAAATAAACCTAAAAGAAAAATAAAATAAACACAAATAAATAAAAAATAAAGTAAATAAACCTACAACCCTAAACACTAAACCCCAAAACTTAAACCCTAAACCCTAAAATAACCCGAAACACTAAAACCAAAACTAACCCTAAACCCTAAGAATGGGAAGAACCTTATCGTTAAGAACATCACCGTTAACATGGCTCAGTCTAGATCTGCAGTGGAGGCAAAGTTGAAGGTGGTAGTTATGACAGTGGTGGTGGGGGATCTAGAGGTGTTGGTGGATATGAAGGTTGTGATCGGAGTAGTGGAAGTTATGGAGGTGGGAGGAATGACGGAGGTTTCAGCCGTGGTGGTGGCAGAGGGGGAGTTCAGGGATATGACGGAGGATCCTGCTACTCGAGAAGCGGTGGTCGGTCATATGGGAATTGGAGAAATTGAATAATGACCATTCTAATTTGATGTTTATGAAACGGTGTCTTTATAGTTTAGACCGTTCTACTTATCTAGGGTTTTGATTTGCTCTATGAATGCTCATTTTTGATCTATGTTGTCACTTATGTCTTGGAAAACTTGGGGTGCTACTTGATGAAATCAAAAAGAAGAAATGTTAAAAAAAAACTTTAAACCCTAAACCCTGAACCATAAACCCTAAACCCTAAACCTAAACCATGAACCCTAAAATTAAACCCTGAACCCTAAAACTTAAACCTAAAATAATAATAATAATAATAATAATAATAAAATACTCAACTAAAAAATAAACCTAAACCTAAAAAATAAACTAAAATAAATAAACAAAACTAAATAAAAAAAATAAACCTAAGAAAAATACATAAAAAATAAACTCAAATAAATAAAAATAAACTAAATAAACTAAATAAACTAAATTAACCTAAACCTACCCATTTACTTAATTTTTTAAAAAAAGACCCTAAACTCTAAATCCTAACCCTAAACCCTAAACCCTAAACCCTAAACACTAAAAACCCTAAACCGTAAAGCCTAAACATTAAACCCTAAATCCTAAACCCTAAACCCTAAACTCTAACCTTAAACTCTAAACCCTAAAACCCTAAACCCTAAAACCCTAAACCCTAAAACTATAAACCCTAAAACCAAAAAAAACCTAAATAATAATATAACCTAAAAAAATAAATATATAAAAAAACCTAAATAAAATAAAATTATAAAATAAAATAAGAACCTAAACCTAAAATAAAATAAAATATTAAAATAAAACCTAAAATAAATTTAAAAAATAAAATAAACCTAAGAATAAAAAACATAAATAAAATAAAAACTAAATGTAAAATAAAAATACAATAAACAAAAAATAAACCAATAATAAACCTATAATAAAATAAAATAAAAACCTAAACATAAAAAATTAATGAAAAATAAAACCAAAACCCTAAACAAAAAAACCTAAGCCTAAAGTAAAAATAAAATAAACAAAATAAAATAAACCTAAACCTAAACTAAAATAAACTAAACTAAAATAAATAAAACCTAAACCTAAACCTAAAATAAATAAAATAAAGTAAATTAAAAATAAACCTAAAGCTAAATTAAAAAAAACCTAAAAATAAACCTAAAATAAAAACCTAAAACCTAAACCTAAACCTAAAAATAAAAACTAAAACCTAAACCTTAAAAAAAATATGAAATAAAACTCAACTAAAAAATAAACTTAAACCTAAACCTAAACCTAAAAAATAAACTAAAATAAATAACCTATACTAAAATAAATAAACCATAAATATATAAATAAAAGTAAATATAAATAAAAAAATAAACATAAATAAAAATAAATATAAAATAACCTAAAATTAATAAAAACTAAACTAAAAAATTTAAATAAACCTGAACCTATAGGTTTACTTATTTTTTTTTTAAAAAAAACCCTAACCCTAAACTAACCCTTAACACTAAACCCTAAACCTTAAACCCTAAAGCCTAACCCTAAAAGCTAGACCATAAAAACCCTAAACCTTAATGCTTAAACACTAAACCCTAAACCCTAAACCCTAAACCTAACCCTAAAACCTAACACCTTAAACCCTAAAAAACTAAACCCTAAACCCTAAACCCTAAAAAAATAAAAACCTAAAAACCTAAACTGAAACTAAATAAAATCTAAATAAAATATACATAGAAAAACATAAACCTAAATAAAATAAAAATATTAAATAAAATAAAAACCTAAACGAAAACCTAAACCTTAAATTGAAAATAAAATAAAAATAAATAATAAAAATAAACTAAAATAAAATAAATAATATCCTAAGCTAAATTACAAAGTAAAAAATCTTAAGAATAAGAAAGCTATATAAAATAAAAATAAAATAAATATATATAAAATAAAATAAAATAAAACTAAAATATAAAAAACTAAAAAAAATAAAAATAAAACCTAAAATAAAATAAAATAAAATAAAAATAAACTTAAAAATAAATAAAATAAAACTAAAATAAACCAAAAACCAAAACTTAAACTAAAAAATAAAATAAAACAAACTAAATAAAATATAAACAAAATAAACTAAAAAATAACTAAAATAACCTAAACTAAAATAAATAAACCAAAATAAAATAAACTAAACTAAATAAATAAAATAAACATAAAATAATAAATAAAAATAAAATAAAACTAAATAAATAAAATAAAACTTAGTATTTTGCTTGGTTGATGAAATCGAAAAGAAATGTTGAATCATTTGTTCGCTATTTAAAATAAAGAAAAACCAAAAAAATAACCCTAAACCTCAACTAAAATAAACTCTAAATAAAGCAAACCTAAACCATAACCAAACTAAACACGAAACTTAAACCCTAAATGCTAAACAGAAACCTAAACCCTAAACCAAACCAAAAAAATAAACCAACACAAACCTTAAACTAACACTAAACTCTAAACCCTAAAAATCTGAAAACCTAAACTTAAACTAAATAAAATAAATAAAATAAAATAAATAAAAAACCTAAACCAAAATAAAATAATAAAATAAAATAAAAAACATAAAATGAAACCTAAAACAAAACATAAAATATAATAAAATAATTAAAATAAGAACTAAACCTAAAATAAAATAAGTTAAAACCTAAACCCTAAACTAAAAATATAGGAAAACATAAATAAAATGAAAAATAAACCTAAAATAAAATAAAATAAACCAAAAAATAAAATAAAATAAAAACTAAATAAAAACCTAAACTAAAAAAATAAACCTAAAAATAAATAAAAAATAAAACCTAAACCCAAAATAAACTAAATAAAATAAACCTAAACCTAAACTAAAATAAACTAAACTAAACTTAAAAAACCTAAACTAAACCACAAATAAAATAAAATAATAAAAATAAACATAAAGTAAAAAAAATAAAACCTAATAAAACTTTAACCAACTAAAAAATAAAATAAAACCTAAATCTAAACAAAAAATAAAAAAATAAACCTAAACCTAAAAAAAATTAAATAAAACTAAACTAAAATATATACATAAAATAAATAAAATAAAATAAATAAAAAAACCCAAATAAAATAAATAAATGTAAACTAAACTAAACCTTAAAATAAACCATGAAAACAAATATAAATCCTAAACCCTAAACCTATACCCCAAAATAACCATAAATCTACCATAATACCACTAAATGCTAAACCTAAACTGGGCCCTAAACCACCACCCTGATCCTGGGCCCTAAAAGGCCCTGACCTGGGCCTCTAAACCTCCAAACCCACAAAATCCTAATAAACCACTACCTTAAACCCTCTCACTCCACATGACCCAACCACCAGGCCCTAAACCCCACTGGATCCTGGGCCCTGACCCTGGGCTTTGGACCCACAATGACAACTGGGCCCAGGCCTGCACCCTGGGCCCACTTACCCAGTCCTGGGCCCTAAATCTTAAACCCCTCTCCCAGGCTCTCTCCTGCCCAAATTTAAACCCTAAAGACCACCACTCTTCCCTGTAATGTAAACTCCTAAAGACTGACCTCCCTGGGCCCTCCCTCCCTCCTAAACCTGGGCCTAAACCATGACCTTAAACCTAAACCCTTCTTTAAACCACCAACTTAAACCCCAAACATATAAAACCAAAAACCCTAAACCACAGCTAAAACCACAAACCCTAAACCTTAAAATACATAACCTAAAAACCTAATCCTGATAAAACCTCAAAATAAAAATAAAATAAAAGAACCTAAACCTAAATAAAATAATAAAATTAAAGAAAATAAAAACCTAAACTAAAACATAAACTAGTCCTAAACATAAAATAAAATAAAATAAAATATAAAAACTAAAATAAAATAAATAAAACTAAATCTAAATTAAAAAATAAAATAAACTTAAGAATAAAAAACCCCCAATAAAATAAAAATAAATGTAAATTACAAATAAAATAAACTTAAAATAAAATAAATAAATAAATAAAAAACATAAACCTAAAATAAAAAAATGAACTTAAAATTAAATAAAAAATTAAAATAAAAAAACTATAAAAAAAAAAACTTAAAATAATAAAATAAACTTAAACCTAAATTAAAATTAACTAAACCTAAACAAAATTAGAAAATACCATAAACCTAAATCACAAACCTAAACCTAAACCCCAAACCCTAAACATAAACATAATCTAAACTAAACCCTAAAACCCACTAAAACCAAACCTAAACCCTACACAAACCCCAATCCATAATCCTAAATAAATTAAAAAAATAAACCTAAATCATAAAACCTAATAAAGCTAAACCTAAATCCTAAGAATGGGAAGAACCTTGACGGTAGGAACATCACCGTCAACTAGGCTTAGTGTAGATCTAGCGGTGGAGGCGAAGGCAGAGGCATCGGTTATTGTAGTGGTGGTGGGGGATCTGGAGGTGGTGGTCGGGGCAGAGGTGGTTATGTATGTGGGAGGAGCGAAGGAGGTTATAATCGTGGTTGTGGTAGAGGGAGAGATCAGGGATATGATAGTGGATCCTCCCTCGAGAGGCTGGGTGGTGCTAATGGGAACTAGACAAACTAAAGAACTGCTGATCCGATCTGCTGCATATGGAACTGTGTCTTTACAGTTGAGACAGTTCTAGTTATCTAGGATTTCTGATTTGCTCTATGCATGCTCATTTTAGATTTGTATGATCACTTGTGTCTCAGAAAACTTTGTGTGTTACTTGGTTGATGAAATCAAAAAGAAGAAATATTGAATCTGAATTTGTTCTCTCTTAAAAAAATCCAAAAACCCTAAACACTAAACTAAAACCTAAACCCTAAACTAAAAAAAACCTAAACCTAAAATAAAAATAAATTAAATTAAACTAAAATAAATAAAACCTACACCTAAACATAAATTAAACTGAACCTAAACCTAAAGTAGATAAAATAAAATAAACTAAAAATAAACTTAAACCTAAACTAAAAAATAAAACCTAAAACTAAACCTAAAATAAAAACCTAAAACCTAAACCTAAAAAAATAAAATAAAAACATAAACTTAAACCTAAATATAAATAATAAAACTAAAAAAAATAAAATAAAATAAAACTAAAAAATAAACATAAACCTAAACCTAAACTTAAAAATAAACTAAAAATAAAAAACCTAAAAACTAAATAAACTAAACTAAGTAAAATAAAAAAAATAAAATAAAAATAAAAAAATAAAATAAAATAAAATAAATAAATAAATAACTAAATAAACCTAAACTCGGTTTACTTAATTTTTTTTTAAAAAAAACTTTAAGCACTAAACCCTAAACCCTAAATCTTAAACCTTAAACCTTAAAGCCTAAACCCTAAAAATAATGCTAAACCCTAAACTCTAAACTTACCCCCAAAAAAACCTAAAGGCTAAACTCTAAACCCTAAACCACTAAATAAAATAAAATAAAATAATTATAACCTCCCCCCTAAATGAAAAAAAAGTTCTGACTAACCCTGAGCCAGAACCAGGACCCTAAACCTAAAACCCTAAACTAACCACCCACTTTTGACCTCTAACCCTCCTCAGACCTAAACCCAGGCTAAACCTTGGGCCCTAAACCCAAAAACCATAAACCCTAAGCCCTAATCCCTAAACCTCAAACCCTAAACCCTAAAATGTAAACACCAAAAGCCTAAACCTAAACTAAATAAAACCTAAAAAAAATAAATAAAAAAACCTAAACCTAAATAAAATAAATAAAATAAAATAAAATAAAAACATAAACTAAAGCTTAAACCTAAACCTAAACATAAACCTAAACCTAAAAATAAAAACATAAATAAAACAAATAAACCTAAAATAAAATAAAAACTAAACAAAATAAAAACATAAACCTAAAAAATAAACCTTAAAAGAAAACCTAAAAGAAATAAAAATAAACCTAAAATAAAACCTAAACCTAAAATAAACAAAAAATAAACTTAAACCTAAACTAAAATAAATTAATTAAAATAAAAACCTAAACAAACCTAAACCTATAAACTAAACCTAAACCCTAAACTAAATAAAATAAAATAAACTAAAAATAAACACAATCTTAAACTAAAAAATAAAACCTAAAAATAAACCTAAAATAAAAACCAAAAACCTAAACCTAAAAAAATAAAATAAAAATCTAAACCTAATCCTAAAAAATAAAAAATAAAACCAAAACTTAAAAAATAAAGTAAAAATAAAATTAAACTAAAAAATAAGCATAAACCTAAACCTAAACCTATAAAATAAACAAAAAAAAAAAAATCTAAACTATAAAAAATAAAACTTAAATAAATAAACTAAACTAAATAAAAATAAAAAATAAACCCAAATAAAAATAAAAACTAAAATAAAATAAAATAAAATAAAAGAGACAAATAAATAAAATACGGTTTGCTTAATCTATAAATAAACCTAAAACTCCTAAACCCTAGGCCACACTATGACTATCCTCTCTAGCCCACCAGGCCCTAAATGCTGACCTACCCTGAACACCCTAAAACTGGCTGACAGCACTGGCTGACTCTCTAACTGACCTGAACACCCTAACTCTAACCTAACCCTGGCCCCAACTTCAATCCCTACCCTAACTAACCTAACTAACCACTGAAGCCTAACCTGACCCTGACCCTTAACCACCTAACTAACTAACTGACCTAACCTACCCTAACCACAGCCTAACTCTAAAACTAACTAACCTAACTAACCCTAACCTAACTCTAACCGTTGCTTCCCTCGTTATGTAGGATATGATGGCTAGGATGATTTCACTCATAACTTGGCTAGTAGTAGAACTTGTGATGTAACTCTTCCTTTGAAGTTTGGATGCTCATGTTTACGGCTACCCCATTCTTGCGTGATTGAGCGTGAGCCTTTCTTCATACACTTCTCTAAATTTCTCTCTCAGTTTTATTTTTTTAGTTAATTTTGCTTATAATTCTCCACCTGTGCTAATTCTTTTCTCTAGCTGTTTGCAAGTTCTGTGTTGTTTCCTTACAGGTTCCTTCTCTGGTGGTGGCATATGCTTCTCTTATCTTCATAAGTTATTGCTGAAGGTTGTCCTCTTGCATTTTCTTTTTGTTACTTTTGTTTATCTTACTATATTTCTATTCTCTTTTATTTTTCCTTCTTTTTTATGGTTGTACTTAGATAGGGGATTCACTCTCTAGGCTGATTGTAGCTCTTTGAGCAGTAGTTCTTGAGTTTATCTCCTCTTAAGGACCTTGTAACCCCTTTTTGTGGCAATAAAATTCCCCTACATGGGGTTAACCCAAATAAAAACCCTAAACCCTAACCCTAACCCTAAACCTTACACCCTAAAACCCTAAACCCTACATCCTAAAACCCTAAACCTTAAACTCTAAACTAACCCTATACCATAAACCCTAAAATCTAAATTCCCTAACCTTAATCTTGAAACCCTAAACCCTACACCCAAAAATCCTAAAACCTACACCCTAAAACCTTAAACCCTAAACTCTAAGCTAACTCTATACCATAAACCCTAAAACTTAAAAACCCTAACCCCAGAAGCTAAACCCCAAACCCACTCCTAAACCAACTAACCCTCCCAACCCTAACCATAAACTAACACTAAACCTAAACCCTAAACTTTAAACCCTCCACTAAACCTATAATCCTAAACCCTAAAACCATAAACTTAAAACCTAAACCTAAACTAAACCTAAAAACCTAAACCTGGGCTAAGCTAAATAAAACTTAAAATAAAATAAATAAAACTTAAACCTAAATAAATAAAAGAAATAAAATAAAATATAAACCTAAATTAAAACTAAACCTAAACCTAAAAGTAAAAATAAAATATCTAAAACCAAACTAAACTTAAAATAAAATAAACCGAGAATAAAAAAATAAAATAAAACTAAACATAAAATAAAATAAAACTAACTTAAAATAAAATAAAATAAAAATTAAATGAAAACCTAAACCTAAAAAATAAACCTAAAACTAAAACCTAAAAATAAATTAAAAATATAACCTAAACCCTAAACTAAAAAAAAAAACTTAAACCTAAAATAAAAAATAGAAAAACCTAAACCTAAACTAAAATAAACTAAACTGAAATAAATAAAACCCAATCCTAAACTTAAAATAAACAAAACCTAAACCTAAACCTAAAATAAACTAAACCTAAGCTCTAAACTGAATCAAATAAAATAAACTAAAAACAAACCTAAACCTAAACTAAAAAAATTAAACCTAAAAATAAAGCAAAAAAATAAACCTAAAAAATAAAATGTAAAACTAAAATGAAAACCTAAAACCTAAAAATAAAAAAAAATAAGCCTAAACTAAAAATAAAATAAAATAATAAAACTAAAAATCAACCTAAACCTAAACTAAAACCTAAAAAATAAACTAAAATAAAAAACCTAAACTAAAATAAATAAACTAAATTAAATAGAAATAAAAATAATCTTAAATAAAAATAAAAAATAAAGTAAACTAAAATAAATAAAAATAAACTAAATATTCTAAATAAACCTAAACCTACTAGTTTACTTAATTTAAAAAAACCTTAAACCCTAAATTCAATACCCTAAACCCTAAACCCTAAACCTACAACCTACAACCCTAAACCTTAAACTCTAAAAAACCCTAAATCATAAACCCTAAAACATAACCCTAAACCCTAAACACTAAAAGCATAAACCCTAAAACTCTAATCCCTGAACCCTAAACCTTAAACCCCAAACACTAAATCCTAACCCTAGACATAAAGTGATTAAATAAATTTAAAAATAAACCTAAACCCTAAAACCTAATAAACCTAAATGTAAACCTAAACTGTAAGAATGGACAGAACCTTGACAACAGGAACATCATCGACAACCAAGCTCAATCAAGATCTAGCATTGGAGGTGTAAATAGAGGCGATAATTATCACAGTGATGGTAGGGCATTTGGAGGTGTTGGTGGATATGGAGGTCAAGGTCGGAGTAGTGGTGATTATCAAGGTGGGAGAAGTGATGGAGGTTACAGTCGTGGTGGTGGGGTGGGAGAGATCAGGGATATGATGGTGGATCCCTTACTAGAAATGTGGTGGGCTGGAAAGCTGAAGAAGCGATTGATTGATCTTCTTACTTATGGAATTCTATCTTTACAGTAGAGATTGTTCTAATTATCTAGGGTTTTTGATTTGCTCTATGTGTGCTCATTTTTTTTTATCTATGTCATCACTTGTGTCTTAGAAAACTTGGTGTGTTACTTGATTGATGAAATCGAAAAGAAGAAATGTTGAATGTGAATTTGATCTCTGTTAAAAAAAAAATAAAACCCCTAAACCCTAAATTAAAACCTGAACACTAATCCTAAAACCTAAACCCTAAACCCTAAAAACACTAAACCCTAAACCCTAAACCCTAAAACCCTAAACCATAAACCCTAAACCCCAAAACTTAAAAAGCTAAAAACATAAACCTAAACTGAATAAAACCTAAAAATAAAATAAATAAAAAAAGTAAACTAAAATAAAATAAATTTAAAAGTTAAACTAAAACCTAAACCTAAAAAAAAAAACTAAACTAAAACAAAATAAAAAAAAAGCTAAACAACACTAAGAAAATAAAAAAAACTTAATTAAAATAAAAATAAATTAAACCTAAAATAATAAAAATAAAAACTAAATAAAAACTTAAACATAAAAAATAAACCAAAAAATTTAACCTAAAAATAAAGAAAAAATCCTAAACCCTAAACTAAAAAAAACCAAAACCTAAAATAAAAATAAAATAAACATAAACCTAAACTAAAATAAATAAAACCTAAACATAAACCTAAAATAAACAAAACCTAAAGCTAAACTAAATAAAATAAAAAAAACTAAAAATAAACTTAAACCTAAACAAAAAAAATAAAACCTAAAAATAACCTAAAATAAAAACCTAAAACCTAAACCAAAAAAATAAAATAAAGTAAAAACCTAAACCTAAACCTAAAAATGAAAAATAAAACCTAAACTTAAAAAATAAAATAAAATTAAAACTAAACTAAGAAATAAACTAAACTTAAACCAAAATACTAATAAAAAACTTTCACTAAAATAAATTAGCTAAAATAAGTAAACTAAACTAAATAAAATAAAATAAACTTAAATAAAATAAAAGATGAAATAAGCAATAAATAAATAATCCTAAACCTAGTTTGCTTGATTTAAAATAAAATAAAAATAAAAAAATTAAAACAAAAAAACCCTAAATAACTTCACCTCTCCTAACCCTAAACCCTAAACTAAACCCTAAACCACAAACACTAATCCTACATTAAACCCTAAACTCTGGGCCACCAGGCCCTAAACCTAAATCCTGGGCTAAACAAACTAAACCCAAACCTAAACCTACTAAACCATAAATCATAAACCATAAACCCTAAACCTAAAACCTGAGCCTAAACTACACCTAAGTAATGGATTCGGGACTGACCTAAATAAAAAGATAAATAATAAATAACTTAATTTAAACTACATTCTAGGCTAATGAGCTAAATTCTAAACGAGATATGGGCCCTATGGGAACTGACCTGGGCCAAGGCCCTGGGCCCAGGCCCTGAGCCTAAACCCCTGGGCTCTCTGAGCCACAAGGCTGGGCTTTAAATGCTGGGCCACCACTACCACACCTAAACCTGGGCTTGGGCTCAACTGACCCACTCCACCCTTACTGACCTGGGCTCTATAAGTGGATCTGGGCCCTAAACCTAAAGCCCTGGGCTACCAGGCCATCCCAAACCTAAAGTAAAACCCTGGGCCAGGCTCAACCTACTGACCACCCTGACTGACCCTGGGCCCTCTAAACCTGGGCCACTGGACTAAACCCTGGGCCCTAAACCCCCAACCAAAACCCTAAATTCCTAAACCCTAATTGTTAAACCTTAAACCCTAAAAACCTAAAAACCTAAAAACCAAAAATCCTAAACATAAACTAAGTAAAAGATAAAAATAAAATAAATAAATAAACCTAAACCTAAATAAAATAAAAAAAATAAAAACCTAAACTAAAACTTTAACCTAAACCTAAAAACAAAAAAAAAACAAAAAATAAACTAAATTAAAATAAATAAAAACCTAAACTAAACTTAAAAATAAAATAAACCTATGAATAAAAAACCTAAATAAAATAAAAACAAAATGTAAAATAAAAATAAAATTAACTTAAAAGAAAATAAAATAAATAGTAAATAAAAAATTAAACCAAAAAATAGAACCTAAAAGTTAATGAAAAATAAAACCTATACCCTAAACTGAAAAAAATCTAAACCTAAATTAAAAATAAAATAAACCAAAACCTAAACTAAAATAAACTAAACTAAAATAAATAAAACCTAAAGCTAAACCTAAAATAAACAAAACCTAAACTGAAACCTAAACTAAATAAAGTAAAATAAACTAAAGAAAAAAAATGTAAAAATAAACCTAAAATAAAAACCTAATACCTAAACCAAAAAAAAATAAACCTAAACCTAAACCTAAAAATAAAAAATAAAACCTAAACCTAAAAAATAAAATAAAAATAAAACAAAACTAAGAAATAAACAGTAACAAAAAAAAAACAAAATTAAAAAGCTTAAACTAAAATAAATATACCTAAAATAAATAAACCAAAGTTAATAAAATTATAAATAAAAAATAAAATAAACTAACATAAATAAAAAATAAATAAATAAACTAAATAAAATTAAACCTACCAATTTACTTAATGTAAGAAAATAAAAAAAACCTTAACCCTAAACCATAAACCCATTAACTAACCCCACAACCCACTGACCTAGGCCCTAAACCTTAACCCTAAACCCTAACTAAACTAAATGAAACCTAAAAATAAAATAAATATCAAAACCTAAACCTAAATAAAATAATAAAATAAAATAACATAAACCTCAACTAAATCAACCTAAACCCTAATGAACCACTCTAAACCCTCTGTGGACCCCTAAACCCTAAAATCCACCCTAAACCTAAACCCTAAATCCTAAACCACAAACCTCTCACCTAATCCCTAAACCCCAAACCCTAAATTTTAAACCCTAAACACTAAACCTTAAACCCTAAAAACCTAAAAACCTAAACCTAAATTAAATAAAACAAACAAACAAACAACAATAATAATAACAACAAGCCTTTATCCCACTAAGTGGTGTCGGCTATATGAATCCTTTGTCTCCATTATGTCATATTATGTGTCAAATTCTCATTTAATTTAAGTATACTAGGGTCATTTTTTATACATCTTAACCAAGTCTTTTTAGGTCTACCTCTACCTTTCTTAACATAAGGCAAATCTAATGCATCTACTCTCCTAACCGGATCATCGGACGGCCGATGCTTTATGTGGCCAAACCATCTAAGGTGACTCTCTCTAATCTTATCTGCCACCAAAACTACTCTAACTTTTCCCAAACATACTCATTTAGCATTTTATCTCTAAGAGTAAAGCCACTCATCCACCTAAGCATCCTCATCTCTGTAACACTTAACTTAGTCTTATGCTTCTCTTTTATTGGCCAACATTCTGAACCATAAGTCATTGCAGGTCTTACCACCATCTTATAAAATTTTCCTTAAGTTTAAGTGGAACTTTTCTATCACATAACATGCCAGATGCATTCCTCCACTTCAACCATCCAACTTGAATTCTACTAATAACATCTCCATCTATTTCACCATCATTTTAAACAATAGAGCCTAAATATCTGAATCACTCACTCTTATTAATGACTTGTTCACCTAATGTCACAACACAACCACTTGAACTTCTACAACTAAAATTACACTCCATATATTCAGTTTTAGATCTACTTAAATGAAAACCTTTAGACTCTAATGTTGACCTCCATAATTTTAGTTTCTCTTGGACTCCCTCTCTAGTTTTATCAACAAGAAGAATGTCATTAGCAAGAAGCATACACCAAGGTAAATCTTCTTGTAAATGCCTAGTAAGAACATCCATAACTAAAGCAAAAATATAAGGGCTTAAAGCTGATCCTTGATGTAATCCAATTGAAATGGGAAAATATTTTGTCAATCCTCCTTATGTTTGGACACAAGTAACAACTCTAGTATACATATACTTAATGACTTGAATATAACCAATATTAACTCCTTTTTGTTCTAGAACTCTCCGAAGAACATCTCTTGAAACTTTATCATAAGCTTTCTCTAAATCAATAAATATCATATGTAAATCTTCCTTACTTTCTCTATACTTCTCCATCAAACCTCTTAATGATGTATATCATCCATAGTAGATCTACCTAGCATGAAACCAAATTGATTGTGAGAAACTTTTGTATCACATCATAACCTATGCTCAATTACTCTCTCCCATAATTTTAA
This sequence comes from Cymbidium sinense, assembly GCA_021442155.1. Lineage (NCBI taxonomy): Eukaryota > Viridiplantae > Streptophyta > Magnoliopsida > Asparagales > Orchidaceae > Cymbidium > Cymbidium sinense. The sequence continues at coordinate 12,269,423 of CM038215.1, forward strand.
TGTATTACACATTAACTTAATTCCTCTATAATTTGCACACTCTTGTGCATCACCTTTATTCTTAAATATAGAAACCAACAAACTCTTTCTCCACTCATCTGACATCTTTTTTTGTCTTTAAAAAACATTTAAAAGATTTATAAGCCAAGAAATTCCTTGATCTCTAAACATTTCCACACTTATTGGAATATCATCAGGTCCTCGCTTTTCCACATTTCATTTTCTTTAAAGCATCTCTAACTTCAGATTTACTAATATGATGATAAAAATAAAATTCTCTATTTTTGTTTAGGGTATTAAGGTTGCTAAAATCAATCGTACATTCAGATTCTTCATTGAAAAGTTTATCAAAATATCTCATCCACCTATTTTCAATATCCTTTTCTAAGAAAAGTACTTTATCATCTTCATCCTTAATACTCCTCACTTGAACTAGGTCTTTACTTCTACTGTCTCTTTGGTTGGCTAACTTATACATACATCTTTCACCTTCTTTGGTATCTAATTTATTGTATAAATCATTAAAAGCTAAATTTTGTGCATTATATATTGCTTTCTTAGAATATCTACAGGCCATTTTATATCTTTCCCAATTCTCCAAGTTTTTACATCTAAACCAAGTTTTATAACAATGTTTCTTATTTCTTATCTTTTCTTCCACACTTTGACTTCACTATCAACTATTTTTATTAAAAGAAGCTTTTCCTTTCAATTCTCCAAGCACATTTTTAGCAACTTGCTTAATTTCACTTGCTACTTTTTCTCACATAATATTAGCGTCTTTATGAACATCCCAAATTCTAAGCTCTTGTAACTTGCTTTCAAAAATATTTTTATTTGTGTTCTTTAAGTGTCCCCATCTAATCCTAGGACAATAATTTGATTTATTTTTTCTCTTCCAATCTTTCATCTTAAAATCTAAAACTAACAATCGATGTTGGGTACTTAAATTTTTAGTTGGAATGACCTTACAATCTTTACAATCTAAACGATCTATTTTTCTTATCAGAAAATAATCAATCTATGTTTTACTAGATAAATTTTTATATGTAATAATATGTTCATCTCTTTTCTTAAATAAAATATTAGCAACTACAAAATCATAAGCTAAGGCAAAATCTAATATAGTCCTACCTTCTTCATTAGTATCTCCAAATCCATAATCACCATGAACACATTTAAAATCTTCTACCACTCTACCAACATGTCCATTTAAATCTCCTCCAATAAATACTTTTTCTTCAAGAGGTATCTTTTGTTTTAATCCCTCTAATTCATTCCAAAATTTTTCTTTTGAGCTTTCATCCAAATCTACTTGAAGAGCATAAACACTTATAACATTGATAATTTTAGTATCAACAATAATCTTTAAAGCTATAATTCTATCTCCACATCTATTAATATTTATAACATTATCCTTCAAACTTTTATCTACAATCACACCTACACCATTTCTAATTTGACTTCTACTTGAATACCAAAGTTTAAAACCTAAAGTATCAATCTCCTTGGCCTTCTCCCTAACCCATTTAATTTCTTGAACACATAAAATATTTATTTTTCTATGAACCATAATATCTAATAATTCCATTAATTTACGTGTAAGAGTACCTATATTCCAAGATCCTAACCTAATTTTAGTTTCATGGACTAACTTCTTTGCCCATCCGTCCATAATGTGGGAACCTTGCTTTTTAACACGCACGGACGCATGTAAATGCCGAATTTTTGCACATTTTTCACTGTATTCAAGCCATACAACGCATTGCTTCCAGGGGACGCCCTAGCATTAACACAATGATTTAAAGGATTCATGTCATGATTATTTCGACAAGTTTTACACTAGTTGTTGACTACCTATCATAACTCTCCACTTTTCACCTCCGGACTTAAGACTGGCAAAGGTAGTGTTCTAAACTAAATAAAACCTAAAAATAAAATAAATAAAAAAACCTAACCAAAATAAAAAAAATTAAATTAAATAAAAACCTAACCCTAAACTTAAAGCTAAACCTAAAAATAAAATAAAATAAAAAATAAATAAAAACCTAAACTAAACTAAATAATAAAATAAACCTACAAATAAAAAACTTAAATAAAATAAAACCCAAATGTAAAATAAAAATAAAATAAAATAAAAACTAAATAAAAACCTAAACCTAAAAAATAAACCTAAAAATAAAACCTATAAAATAATTAGAAAATAAAACCTAAACGCTAAACTAGAAAAAAACCTAAACCTAAAATAAACAAAATAAAATAAACCTAAACCTAAACCTAAACAAAAATAAATAAAATCTAAACCTAAACCTAAACTCGAAACTAAATTAAATAACCTAAACTAAAAATAAACCTACACCTAAACTAAAAAATAAAACCTAATAATATACTTAAAATAAAAACCTAAAACCTAAACCTAAGAAAAAGAAAAGAAAAACCTAAACCTAAACCTAAAAATAAAATAAATAAAACCTAAACCTAAAAAATAAATAAAAATAAAACTAAACTAAAAAATAAAGATAAACCTAAACCTAAAAAATAAACTAAAATAAAAAACCTAAACTAAACTAAATAAAAATAAAAAATAAACCTATAATAAAATAAAAAATAAATAAACTAAAATAAATATAAGATATACTAAATAAAATAAATAAACCTAAACCTACTAGTTTATTTAATTTTTTTTTAAAAAACTCTAAACACTAAACTGTAAATCCTAAATCCAAACCCTAAACCCTAAACCTATGACCCTAAACCAATAATCCTAAACACAAAAATCTAAACTTTAAACCCTAAAAACCCTAAATCCTAAACCCTGAACCCTAAGCCCAAACCCTAACCCTAAACCCTAAACCCTAAACCCTAAAACCCAAAACCTAAAATTCTAAACTAACCTTGAACCCTAGACCCTAAACCCTAAAAACACTAAACCCTAAAATCGTAAACCCTATACTCTAAACTAATCCCTAAACCCTAAACCCTTAGCTAACCCTAAACACTAAACCCTAAACCCTAACCCTAAACCCTAAACCCTAAACCTTAAATACCTAGAAAATAAATCTAAACTAAATAAAACCTAAAAATAAAATACATATACAAAATCTAAACTTAAATAAAATAAAAAAATAAAATAAAATAAAAACCCAAACTAAAACCTAAACCTAAACTCAAAAATAAAATAAAATAAACTAATAAAAAAACTAAAATAAAATAAAAATTGTAAACAAAACTAAAAAATAAAATAGACTTAGAATAAAAAACCTAAAAAAAAACTAAGTATACTAAATAAACTTAAACCAAAAACCATAACCCTAAATCCTAAACCCTAAACCCCAAACCCTAAACCTAAACCTAAAGTAACTAAATAAATTAAAAAATCAACCTAAACTCTAAAATCTAATAAACCTAAACCTAAACCTAAACCCTAAGAATGGAAACCTTGACGGGAACATCACCATCAACCAGCCTAGACGGAGGTGAATGCGGAGGCAGCTATTATCACAGTGGTGGTGGGGGCTCTAGAGGTGCTGGTGGACATGGAGGTGGTGGTCAGAGCATTGGTGGTTATGGAGGCAAAAGGAGAGACGGAGGTTACAGCCGTGGTAGTGGTGGAGGGAGAAATCGGGGATATGATGGCGGATCCCCCAACTTGATAGGAGGGGGTGGTTCTAATGGGAACTAGAGAAACTGAAGAACAACCAATCTGATCTGCTACTTATGGAACTGTGTCTTTACAGTATACGTGGTTATCATTATCTAGGGTTTTAATAAATGCTCACTATGTCATTGCTTGTGTCTTAGAAAACTTGATGTGTTACTTGGTTGATAAAATCTAAAAGAAGAAATGTTGAATCTAAATTTGCTTTCTTTTAAATAAAAAAAAACTTAAAAACCCTAAACCTAAAACCTAAACCCTAAACCTTAAACCCTAACCCTAAACTGAAAAAATAAATAATTAAAAATTAAAAAAAATTAAAAATTTTTTTTAAAAGAAACCCTATCCCTAAAACTAACCGTAAACCCTAAACCTACAACCCTAAACACCAAACACTAAAACCCTAAACACTAAACCCAAAATCCAAAACCCTAAACTTTAAACCCTAAACCCTAAACCCTAAACCCTAACCACTAATCCCTAAATATTAAAACCCAAAACCTTAAACCCTAAAAACCTAAAAAATAAAATAAAAATAAAACTCAATAAAAAAACCTAAACCTAAGCCTAACCCTAAAAAAACCCTAAACTAAAATAAATAAACCTAAAATAAATAAACTAAAGTAAATAAAAATAAAAAATAAACTTAAATAAAAATAAAAAAATAAAATAAACTAAAATAAAAAAAATAACCCTAAGCCTACAACACTTAACCTACAACCTACAACCCTAAACCCTAAACCCTAAACCCGAAAAAACCCTAGACCCTAAACACTAAAACCTAAACCTTAAACTCTAAACCCAAAACCCAAAATGTTAAACCCTAAACCTGGACCCTAAACCATAAAAGCATAAACCTTATAACCCTAAACTGTAAACCTTAAACCCTCAAACCTAAACCCTAAACCCTAAACTTTAACCCTAAATCTTAAACCCTAAACACCAAACCTTAAACCTAAACTAAAGTAACTAAATAAATTAAAAACAAAAAACCTAAACCCTAAAACCTAATAAACTTAAACCTAAATGTAAACCCTAAGAATAAAACCTTGGGAGAAACATCAACCAAGCTCCTCACCGCAATGGATGCTAAGGCAAAGGCAATTATCAAGTGGTGGTGGGGGATCTAGAGGTGCTAGGGGATATGGAGGTGGTGGTCGGAGTAGTGGTGGTTATGGAGGCGGGAGGAGAGATAGAGGTTATAGTCGTGATGGTACTGAGGAAAAGATTGAGGATATGATGGTGGATCCCGCTACTCGAGCGGGCGATTTTGATGGAAACTGGAGAAACTAAGGAACGATCGATTTGATATGTTGCTTATGGAACTGTGTCTTTACAGAAGAGACAGTTCTAGTTATCTAGGGTTTTTGATTTTTCTTTATGGGTGCTCTTTTTGGATCTATGTCGTCGCTTCTGTCTTAGAAAACTTGGTGAGTTATCTCGTTGATGAAATCAAAAAGAAGAATGTTGAATCTGAATTTGTTATCTGATAAGATAAAAAAATGACAAACCCTAAACCCTGAACTAAAACTTTAACCTTAAAGCTAAAACCTAAAACCAAAACCCTAAACCATAAACCCTAAACCCTAAACACTATAAAAAAAATAAAAAAACCCCTAACCCTAAACCCTAAAACTAACATTAAACCCTAAACATGAAGCCCTAAACCTACAACCCTAAACCCAAAACCCTAAACCTTAAAACCCTAAACTCTAAACCCTAAAAACTAAACCCTAAACCATAAACCCTAAACCATAAAACCCTAAACCCTATACCCTAAACCTTAAACCGTAAACCCCAAAACCTACAACCCTAAATGCTAAACCCCAAACCCTAAATGCTAAACCCTAATCCCTGAACCCTAAAACCTAAAAACCTAAACCTAAACTAAATAAAACCTAAAAATAAAATAAATTAAAAAACATTTACCTAAATAAAATAAAATAATAAAATAAAATAAAAACCAAAACTAAAATCTAAACCTAAACCAAAACCTAAACCTAAAAATAAAATAAAATAAAAAAACAAAATAAACTAAAATAAAATAAATAAAAACCTAAACAAAACTAAAAAATAAAATAAACCTAAAAAAAACTAAATAAAATAAAAACTAAACGATAAATAAAAATAAAATAAAATAAAAACTAAATAAAAACCTAAACCTAAAAATAAAACCTAAAAATGAATAAATAAAGAAAATAAACCTAAACCTAAAATAAACATAATCAAATAAACCTAAACCTAATCTAAAATAAACAAAAATTAAATAAATAAAACCTAAACCTAAACCTAAAATAAACTAAAACTAAACCTTAAACTAAATAAAATAAAATTAACTAAAAATAAACCTAAACCTAAACTAAAAAATAAAATCTTAAAATAAACCTAAATTTAAAACCTAAAACATAAACCTAAAAGAATAAAATAAAACCTTAAAAAAAAACCTAAACCTAAGAAATAAAATATAAATAAAACTAAACTAAAAATAAACATAAACCTAAACCTAAACATAAAAAATAAACTAAAACAAAAACCTAAACTAAAATAAATAAACCTAAAATAAAAAATAAACCTAAATAAAAATTAAATAAAATAAATAAAAAAATAAATTAATTAAATTAAAAAAAATATAAATCTATCAGTTTACTTAATTTAAAAATAAACCTAAACTAATACCTGAACCTAAAGCTAAAACTTAAACCCTAAACCCTAAAAATAAATAAAAACTAAAAAATTTAAAAGAAAAACCCTAAGCCTACAACCTTAAACCGTAATCCCTAAAACCTGAAACCCCAAACCCAAAATCCAAAACCCAAAACCCAAAATTCTAAACCCTAAATTCTAAACACAAAAAACTTAAACCCTAAAGCCTAAACATTAAACACTAAACCTTAAACCTTAAACCCTAACCCTAAACCCTAAACCCTAAATACTAAAATCCTAAACTCTAAAATCTTAAACCTTAAATGATAAACCAAAAACCCTAGACCCTAAACCCTAAACCCTAAAAACCAAAAAAACCTAAACCTAAAAAATAAAATAAAATCAAAACTCAACTAAAACATAAACATAAACCTAAACATAAAGTTAAAATATAAACTAAAATAAAAAAAATAAACTAAAATAAATAAACCTAAAATAAATAAATAAACTAAACTAAATAAAAATAAAAATAAACTTAAATCTACTTTTTACTTAATTTGAAAAAACCCTAAACCCTAAATCCTAATAAACCTAAACTAAACCCTAAACTAAACTAAACCTAAATAAACCTAAACTAAATAAAAAAAATAATAAACCCTAAACCTTAAACCCTAAACCATAAACCCTAAACCCTAAACCCTAAAAGCATAAACTCTAAAACCTTAAACCCTAAACCCTAAACTCTAAACCCTAAACCCTAAACCCTAAACCCAAACCCTAAACCCTAAACCCTAAAACCCAAACCCTAAACCTAAACCTTAAGTAACTAAATAAATTAAAAAAATAAACCTAAACCCTAAACCTTAAAAGCATAAACCCTAAAACACTAAACCCTAAACCCCAAACTCTAAACTCTAAACCCTAAACCCTAAACTCTAACCTTAAACCCTAAACCCTAAAACCCAAACCCTAAACCTAAAGTAACTAACTAAATATTTTAAAAAAACTAAAACCTAAACCTAAACCTAAACCTAAACCTAAACCTAAACCCTAAGAATGGGAAGAACCTTGACAGCAGGAACATCATCGTCAACCATGCTTAGTCTAGATCTGGCGGTGGAGGCAAAGGCGTAGGCGGCGGTTATCACAGTGGTGGTGGGGGATCTAGAGGTGGTGGTGGTGGTCGGAGCAGTGGTGGTTATGGTGGCAAGAGGAGCAATGGATACAAAGTGGTGGTGATGGGGAGATCGGGATATGATGGTGGATCCCACTACTTGAGAGGTTGGGGTAGTGATGGGAACGGAGAAATTAAAGAATGGTCGATCCGACTGCTTATGAATGTTCTTTACATTACAGACGGTTCTAGTTATCTAAGGTTTTTGATTTACTTTATGTGTCTTCATTTTAGATCTATGTCATCGCTTGTGTCTTAGAAAACTTGGTTTATTACTTGGTTGATGAAATAAAAAAGAAGAATGGTTTAATTTGAATTTTTTCTCCCCTAAAAAAAAAAACCCTAAACCCCAAACTAAAACCTAAACCCTAAACCAAAAACCTAAACACTAAATTAAAACCTGAACCCTAAACCAAAAACCTAAACCCTTAACACTAAACCTTAAACCTTAAACCCTAAAAATAAAAAAAAATAGAAAAAAATATTAACCCTAAACCCTAAACCTACAAACCTAAATCCTAAACCCTAAACCCTAAAACCCTAAACCCTAAACCCTAAACCCTAAAAGTCTAAACCCTAAAACCTCAACCTTAAACCTTAAACCCTAAACCCTAAACCTTAAACCCTAAAACCTAAACCCTAAACCCTAAACCCTAAATATTAAACCTTAAACCCTAAAACCTAAAAACCTGAAAACCAAAACCTAAACTAAATAAAACCTAAAAATAAAATAAATATAAAAATTTAAACATAAATAAAATAAAATAAAATAAAATAATAGCCTAAACATAAACCTAAAAATAAAATAAAAAATAAAAAATAAAGTAAAATAAAATAAATAAAAGCCTAAACTAAACAAAAACATACAATAAAAATAAAATAAAAACTAAACGTGAAATAAAAATAAAATAAACAAAAAAATAAAATAAAATAAAAACTAAATATAAACCTAAACTAAAAATAAACCTAAAAATAAAACCTAAAAATAACTAAAAAAATAGAACCTAAACCTTAAACTAAAAAAAACTAAACCTAAAAAACACAAAAATAGAATAAACCTAAACCTAAACTAAAATAAACTAAACTTAAATAAATAAAACCTAAACATAAACCTAAAATAAACAAAACCTAAACCCTAAACTGAATAAAATAAAATAAACCAAAAATAAATCTAAACCTAAACTTAAAAAATAAAACATAAAAAATAAACTTAAAAAATAAAATAATAACCTAAATCTAAAAATAAAAAATAAAACCTAAACATAAAAAATAAAATAAAAATAAAACTAAACTAAAAATAAACATAAACCTAAACCTAAACCTAACAAATAAACTAAAATATAAAACCTAAACTAAAGTAAATAAACCTAAAAATATAAACTAAAGTAAATAAAAAAATAAACATAAATAAAAATAAAAAAATTAACTAAATAAACTTAAACATATCGATAAAATTAAACCCTAAACCTAAACCCTAAACCTAAACCCTAAAAACTAAACCCAAACCTAAACTATAAACCATAACCTAAACCCTAAACCTAAAACCTAAACCCTAAACCTAAACCCTAACTATAAACTAACAACCTAAATCCTAAACTTAAACTCTAACCATAAACCCTAAACTAACCTAAACCTAAACTTAAACTAACCTAAACTATAAATCTTAAACCTAAAAACTAAACCCTAAACTAATATTAAACTGTTAAACCTAAGCTTAAACCCTAAAGAAATAAACCTAAACCTAAACCTAAACCTAACCCTAAACCCTAAAGCCCTAAACCTTAAAACCTTATACCCTAAACTGTGATGCATAAACCATAAACCCTAAACCCTAAACCCTAAGCCCTAAAAACCTAAAAACTTAAACCTATACCAAATAAAACCTAAAAATATAATAAATAAAAAGACCTAAACCTAAGTAACATAAAAAAAAATAAAATAAAAATCTTAACTAAAACCTAAACCTAAAAGTAAAATAAATTAAAAAAATAAAAAAAACTAAAATAAATAAAAACATAAACTAAACTAAAAAAATAAACTTAAGAATAAAAAACCTAAATAAAATAAGAGCTAAATGTAAAATAAAAATAAAATAAACCTAGATTAAAATAAAATAAAAGCTAAATAAAAATATAAAAATATAAAAATAAATAAAAAATAAAATCTAAACCCTAAACTAAAAAAACCTAAACCTAAAGTAAAAAATAAACAAAATAAAATAAACCTAAACCTAAAATAAAATAAACTGAATTGACATAAATAAATCCTAAACCTAAACCAAAATGTAAAATAAATAAAATAAAATAAACTAAAAATAAACCTAAACCTAAACTAAAAAATAAAACCTAAAATTAACACCTTAAACCTAAACCTAAAAAAATAAAATAAAAAACTAAACCTAAATCTAAAAATAAAAAATAAAACCTAAACTAGAAAAATTAAATTAAAATAAAACTCAACAAAAAAATAAACCTAAACTTAAACCTAAACTTAAAATGCAAACTAAAATAAAAAAACTTAAACTAAAATAGATAAACCTAAAATAAATAAGCTAAACCAAATAAAAATAAAAATTAAACCTAAATAAAAATAAAATAATATAGTAAACTCAAATAAATAAAAAATAAATTAAATTTACTAAATTAACCTAAACCTACTAGTTTACATAATTTTTTTTAAAAAAAACCTTAAACCCTAAATCTTAAACACTAAACCCTAAACCCTAAACCTACAAACCTAAACCTAAACCCTAAAAACCATAAATCCTAAACCCTAAACCATAAACCCTAAAATAACCTAAACCCTAAACCCTAAAAACCTAAAAACTTAAAAACCTAAACCTAAACTAAATGAAACCTAAAATAAGTAAAATAAAATAAATTTAAACCTAAACCAAAATAAAATTAAATGAAAACCTAAACGCAAACCTAAAAATAAAAAAATAAAAAATAAAAACAAAAATATAATTAAATAAATAAAAACTAATATATAATTAAATTAATAAAATAAATGTAAGAATAAAAAACCTAAATTAAATAAACTAAATGTAAAATAAAAATAAAATAAACCTAAAATAAAATAAAATAAGAACTAAATTAAAACCTAAACCCAAAAAATTAACCTAAAAATAAATTAAAAATAAAACCTAAACCCTAAACTAAAAAAAACTAAACCTCAAATAAACAAAATAAAATAAATTTAAACCTAAACAAAAATAAACTAAACTAAAATAAATAAAACTTAAGCTAAACCTAAAATAAATTAAACCTAAACCATAAACCAAATAAAACAAAATAAACTAAAAATAAACCTAAAATAAAAACCTAAAACCTAAACCTAAAATAATAAAATATAACCCTAAACCTAAAAATAAAAAATAAAACCTAAACCTAAAAAATAAACAGAAAACTAACTTAAACAAAAAAAAGAAACTAAAATAAAAAATCTAAACTAAAATAAATAAACCATACTATATAAAAGCCAAAATTAAACCTAAATCAAACTAAAAATAAAATAAACTAAAATAAATAAAAAATTAACTAAATAAACCTAAATCAATCAGTTTACCTAACCTTTTTTTAAAACTCTAAATGCTAAATCCTAAAATGTAAACCCTAAATCTTAAACCCTAAACCATAAACTCTAAACCCTAAACACTAAAACTGACCCTAAACCCTAAACCCTAAACCTACAAGCCTAAACCCTAAACCCTAAATCATAAACTTTAAACCCTAAACCCTAAAACCTAAACCCTAAATCCTAAACCCTAAAACCCTAAGCCTTAAATCCTAAACTAACCCTATACCCTAAGCCCTAAAAATCCTAAACCCTAAACTAACCCTAAACCCTAAGTTAAACCTAAACCTTAAATCCTAAACCCTAAACTAACCTGAAACCTTAAACCTTAGACCATAAACCCTAAAATCTCTAAACCCTAAAGCCTAAATATTAAACCCTAAACCCTAAAAACCTAATACCTAAACCTAAACTAAATAAAACCTAAAATTAAAATTAATACAAAAACATAATCATAAATAAAATAAAAAATAAAATAAAATAAAAACCTAAACTAAAACCTAAACATAAACCTAAAAATAAAATAAAACAAAAATAAAATTTAAACTAAAATAAAATAAATAAAAACCTGAACTTAACTAAAAAATAAAATAAATCAAAAAATAAATACTAAACGTAAAGTAAAAATAAAATAAATTTAAAATAAAATAAAATTTAAACTAAATAAAAACCTAAAGCTAAAAAATTAAACTGGAAATAAAGAAAAAATAAAATCAAAACCTTTAACTAAAAAATAACCTAAACCTAAATGAAACAAAATAAAATAAACCTAAACCTAAACTAAAATATGCTAAACTAAAATAAATAAAACCTACACCTAAACTTAAAATAAACTAAACCTAAACCCTAAACAAAATAAAATAAAATAAACTAAAAATAAACCTAAACCTAAACTAAAAAATAAAACAAAAAAAATCAATTGAAAAACTAAACCTAAACCTAAAATTAAAAAATAAAACCTAAATCTAAAAATAAAATAAAAATATAACTAAATGAAAAAATAAACATAAACCTAAACCTAAACCTAAAAAATAAAATAAAATAAAAAACTAAAACTAAAATAAATAAACCTAAAATAAATAAACTAAATAAAAATAAAAATAAACCTAAATAAATAAAAAATAAAAAAACTAAAATAAATAAATAAAATAAACCTTAACTTATCGGTTTAATTAATTTAAAAAAAAACCCTAAACCTTAAACCCTAAACCCTAAACCCCAAATCCTAAGCACTAAACCTTAAACCCTAAACCTTGAAAAACCCTAATCCTAAACCCTAAACCCTAAACCCTAAACCATTAAACCTTAATCATAAACCCTAAACCCTAAATCTTAAACCCTAAACCATAAAACCCTAATCCCTAAGAATGGAACCTGGGGATGGAACATCAAATAACTAGGCTCGGCCTAGATCTGATGGAGGGCGAAGGGAGACAGGGTGGAGGCGTGGTTATCAGGGTGGTGGGGATCTGGAGGTGCTGGTGGATATGGATGTGGTGGTCAGAGAAGTGGTGGTTATGGAGGTACAATGAGCGACAGAGGTTACAGCCATGGTGGTGTCGGAGAGAGAGATTGGGGATATGTTGGAAGATCCCACTACTCGAGAGGCGGGGGTAGTTCTGATGGGAACTATAGAAATTGAAGAATGGCTGATCCAATCTGGTTCTTATGTAACTGTGTCTTTACAGTAGAGACGATTATACTTATCTTGGGTTTTTAATTTCTCTATGGGTGCTCACTTTTTATATATGTCATCGCTTTTGTCATAGAAAATTTGGGGTGCTACTTGATTGATGAAATTGAATAAAAAATGTTGAATATGAATTTGTTCTCTACTAAAAAATCCTTAAACCCTAAACCTTAAACCTTAAACCTTAAACCCTAAATAAAAACATAAACCCTAAACCTAAAACCTAAACTGTAAACCCTAAATCCTAAACCCTAAACACTAAACCCTAAACTTTAAACCCTAAATCCTAAACCCTAAACCCTAAATCCTAAACCCTAAACTCTAAAACCCTAAACCTTAAACTCTAAACCCTAAACCCTAAAACCCTAAACCCTAAACCCAAAAACCTATAACCCTAAACCCTAAACCCTAAACCCTAAACCCCATACCCTAAACCCTAAACCCTAAACATTGAATAAAGATGTCATTAGGAGTAGATCTAAAGAATGACCTAATCCTAACATAGTTATGGTAGCTAAAGAAAATGTCTTCAAGAGACTTTTGCTTAACTATTAGAGATTTGAATACCCTAAACCCTAACCCTAAATCATATTATAATATGATATATTTTAGCATGTAGTGATGTGTTTTTGGATGTTATAAGATGTTTTGAAATGTTTTAGTATATTATGGTATTGTGCCTATAGTCTATATTAATATAAATCATAAAAAAATATTGATTTAATAAATTAGATGATAAAATTTTTTAAGTTTGAAGTGGGAATTAGGTTGTAATACCAAGGGTGTGCTACGCCACTTGTAGTCTAAAAAGTAAGATTTTATGTTCAAAATAAATATTATATGTTGTAGCATAGTATAGCGTCATATATCATAACATATATTTCTATGCATTTTAAATTCTTTTAGTATTTTAGAATCATGTAGTCGAGCCTACACTAGCATTATTTATAAAAATGTTGATTTAGACTTTAAAATGGTGAAATTTGGCCAAATTCATAATAGGTATAGCATGGCATCATAATATATTATTTCACTTTAAAATATGAAAGTGATACGACTAAAATATATAGTTTTTTATTGTTTAGACTAATTTTATGATTTTTTTATCTTAAGGAATCCATTGTGATGTGATATGTAATATAATATAATATAATTTGTTATAGTGTATTATAATATAAGATGCCATAACATAGTGTAGTATCATGCATTATAACATACTATTGTGTATTATTACTTATTTTTTAGCATATTTTATTTTGTATAGTATGATGTAGTAGAGTTTGTACGAGTATAATTAAAAAAAAATACTGATTTATAGGCTGAGATGATGGGATTTGGCCAAATTTAAGGTAAGCTTTAGGGAACATCATTGGGGGTGTGCTATGGTGTGTCATTTAATCAAAAGAATGGAATTTTGCATCCAAAATAAATGTTCATTTTTCAACCAAATTTTATAAATTTTTTGCTTGAAGTGATTCATTTTAAGGTGTAATGTAAGATAATATATTATATGAAAGCATATTAAAATATAATGTACATAACAATATAAATTCACATAAATCTAAATGTGGTGGTGTATTGCTAAATGTTATGGTACATTTTAGTATGTTTTACTTTTGTTATAATACATTGGGTCAAAACTCACAAACATGTTAATTTGAAGGTTGAGATGGAAAAATTTTGCCAAATTCATGGCACACACTATGAAGCAACACCAAAATTATCCTATTTTGTACCATTTCTAATAGAAAAATAATATTTTTACAACTAAAATGAACATTATTAATATTTTGAGAAAATTTTGTTATTTGTTCCTTTTAAGTGATTCTAATCAGGTGTAATGTTAGCCAATATATTATATTATAGCAAATTATAATATAACATCATATATTATAATATAATATAGTGTGTTAATTCACACAATAATATGTTTTGCATGATATTGTATAGTTTATTTGAGCTTGCACCATCACAAATCATAAAATGTTGATTATAATGTTAAGATGATGTAATTTTAATGAATACATTGTTAGGATTTTGGTTGAAGTATTAAAGGTGTGAATAAGAGAAGAAATAAGATTTTATGAGAATTCCATGTCAAAGACATGGAGGATGATCCGCTAGGGGATCACACATGCATTGGACATAACATGTGAGGGGTCGAGGCATAAAAGAAAAAATATGCTCGGGATAAGGTTTGAATTTGATTTGATTATATGAAAGAAGATCCACTAAGAATAAGAATATATATTTCACCGTGGAGTAAGATCAATTGAATTTTAATTTGTTTTTTAATTGATGGCATATCGCTAAAGATTTGGGAGTCCGAGGATTGGGTATATGAACCTTCCACTAGGGAAGCATGTTTGGGCTATCTGCTAGAGATTGGGATTTGAATTTGATTTCTTAAATTTGTTTAGGGATGTATCCGTTGGGGATAAGAGATTGGTTGGACTTCATCTATTTATAATCTATTAGGGGAGTTGGTTTAATTTGGCTCCATTGGGGAGGTTAATTTTGAATTTGATTTGTTTGCTTGACTTGTTTATATATGATTTGGGGCTCCACTAGGGAGAAGGGTGTGATTTAACACCACTGGGAAAACCATATTGGGTTTAATTTAATTTGCATTAATGTATACACCTTGTCAGTGTGCGATGGACCCACTGAGAAGGGGCTATATTAGCCTTGACCTACCTCAGGTTTACAAATCCAAAGGGATAGCCTACCAGCTGTGGGGTAGAGCTAGCCAACCTAAGGGGTTTCCTTTCGATGTCCAACGACTATGCTAGGAAGAAGGTGTAATAGAATTACCTCTTCCAAAGTGAGGAACAACTACTATTGTGACCTGTTGGATAAACAACAAATCAACTGACGATACCACTGAGTCAATGTCAGGGACTTATGTCAACTTAAAAGTAGTTAGGATAAATTTTAACTTAATTTCATGTGATTTTATAAGGTTTGGTTGGTTTAGTTTGATTTTGAATTGAACGCATATCCACTGAGGATGCGAGTTTGATCAAATTTGATATATTTAATTTATGGACCATGTTGGTGTGTGATGGACCCACTAAGAAGGGACTATATCAAACTTGTCCTACTTCAGATTTACAAATACAAAGGGATAGTCTATTGGCTGTGGGGTAAAGCTAGCCAACCTAAGCAGTTGCCTTTCGGTGTGCAATGGGTATGGTAAGAAGAAGGCGTAGGAGACTTACATATTCTAAAGTAGGCAACAACCATTGGTGACCTATTTGTAGCACAACAAATCAAACCCGACTTAGGGGAGACTACTGAGTGAATACCGCTAGGGACTTATATCAACTCAAGAGTAGTTAGGCGATTCCTATAAGGAATTTTGCTGACACTGCCTTAAAGATAGACAGTCTGCTTCAAAAAAGGTGCCACTGGGTGTCCTCTTAGTCCATAAGTGAATATATAATTTATTTATATGTTTGCATGGACCTTGTTGGTGTGCAAGGGACAACACTGAGAAGGGGCTATGTCGACCTTGACCTATCTTAGATTTACTAGACCAAGAGAGAACCTACACATCCATAGGATGGATTCTCCAACCACATGAGTGGTTACTAAGAAAGGAGAACTGTCAATCCAATAGTAACTCAGGTAGTGTCTAGATGGGGTCACAAAGGATGTGACCCAAATATAGTGCCCACAGAGGAGGTGCTGCTAGGGGCATTATCCTGAGATCTGGAAAAGAAAGCCAATATGTGTATGATGGCCAACTCAAGGAGAAAGTATAGCAGACTTACATCTTCCATGAGTGGTGTATCCTAAGGTGCATCTGTTATCATAGGGAGAACCAACCAACCTAAGGTGCCCACCAATGTGTAATGATCAATCTAGAAAGAAAGCGTATGGGCTTACAACTTTCCAAGTAGAATTGATCATCAGGAAAGTCTACTATCGGCGGGATATATGCTATCTAACCTAGAGCGACTACTAAGCGGGGAACCATGAGGAAGGACTGGAACCAGACTTGAAGCAGTCAGGAGGGAAGGCACCGCTAGGGGACTTATTCTAAGCCTAGAATATACTCAAGATGAAGGCTAATCTAAGAAGAATGCATAGCAGACTTACATCCTCTTAAACAAAGCCAACATGAGGTAGCTTACTAGTCACGTAGTAAGGCCTACCAAACTAGCAAAACACTCATCATTGTGTAGTGCCGAGTAAGGAAGGAAAGCATAGCATACTTACATCCTCCAAAGCAAGAAAATGTCTGCCAAACCTAGAGCAGCTACTGAGTGAGTGCCACTGGGGCTTTATCTCAACTCAGAGTATCTTGGGATAAAAGATATCTATTTATTTTAAATGTTTGTGTGTATTTTGTGTTTGTGTTGTGACAATGAAGGATAGGATGCTGCTCGGGTTCCTTACAACTACCCTAAACAAATTATGGTAGATTCACAAACAAGAATACTTTTCAACATAGAAGAGATTGAATTAAATATGGAATTTTCATTGATGATAATTATTTTCAAACATGATTTCTAATATTTTTTTAGCAGAGCCCATTGATTGGAAGCATTGGGCGCTCTCCCTTATGATTAATAAGCTGATAAGATTCACCTTGGTAGGCCTTCTCTATGGCAAAAGGGCCTTCCCAAGTGGGTTCAAACTTGCCTCCCATCTTGCAACTGGCAATAATCAGTCTCTTTAGAACTAAAATAAGCTATCCTACTGGAAAAGATCTAGGACGGACCAACTTATTGAGAGCTTGAATCATTTTAGCTTTGTACAATTAGAGGTTTTGGCATGCCCGCAGCCGTCTCTCCTCCAAACCTTCGAGCTTTTCTAACCACAACTTAGCATTCTACTTTATTGTGATCTTGCTACCCACAGCTATCCTTTGGGATGGGAGTTGGACTTCTAATGGTAGAATGACTTTGGACCCATACACTAAGGAGAAAGGAGTACACTGAGTTGGAGTTCTATATGTGATGAGGTTGGACCATAAGGCTTCAACTAATTGCTCATGTCACTATCGCTTATTATTATCGAGTATCTTGTTCAGTATTTGGTTGAGAGTTTTGCTGAAGGCTTCTACTAAGCCGTTTGCCCTCGAGTAGTTGATGCTAGAATATCTCTAATCTATGTTGTGTCTCCGAGAAAAGTTTTTGATCTCAGTGCTCCTGAATGTAGTACCATTATTAGATATAATTCATTGAGGCACTCAAACCTATATAATGATATTTCCTAAAAATTGTAGCACATGCAGTGACCTCTCGAGTGAAATCACCTTCACCCATTTGGAAAAGTAGTCGAGTGCCTAAGATTAACCATGGACCCTTGGAAGAAGGAAGATCAATCAACCACTATGTCGTACCAACACCAATGTCCATGAGGCCAATGTATGATGTAGAATGTTGGGTGGTTGGTGACCACACCATGTATTTAACATTAGTGGCATCACCAGTGATGCAATCTTTGATCATCGATGGCCAGTATCCTAGTCTCTTGATCTTGGCTTTCATCTTCGAGAATGGATGGCCCACATAATCCTCGAAGTACCTCGATCACAATCTTACGCCGTTTGTCTAAATAACATAACCATATATAATTTAAAGACCGTCAAAAACATCCACAAGAGATGTATGAAAGTGCTCTACTTCATCTAATGGGGGACTTCTCTTTAGTTAGTTTTCCTTTATTTAAGTAATCCATGAATGGTTGCCTCCAATCTAACTCCTCATCCTTCTTGGCAATGGCAACCTCCCCTTCAAGAAAGTACTTTTTGATGACTTCAATATCAATAAAGGATAAGACTTGTCTATTTTGGACATTTATTGGTATGGACTCATCCTCCGAACATTCCAACTCCTTGGCAAGCTTGGGTAAAGCATACGCTATGGCGTTCTCTCCTCAAGGAATCTTATAAATGGTAACTTCTAGGATTTAGGCCAACAACTCCATGGTGTAGTTGTGGTAGTGATAGAGTTTGGGCTTTATAACCTTATAGGACCTAGCGCTTGGGTTGATAACTAACTGAGAATACCTGAAGATGTTGATGTTTTGGATGCTTAGAGTAACGAATAACTCCAGACCGACAATCAGAGCCTCATATTCAGCTTTATTATTGGTGCAAGGATTGGGCAGATGATATGAGAATCTCATCACATCGTGGTACAAAGTTGAGAAAACTATTCTTACTCCTGCCTTTACTGGAATAGTAGATTGTGATTCTTCTTCTCTTTGAGAGGAAGCCGCACCATCAAAGTACACCTCCAAGTGGTGAATGCTAGTATCCCCTAAGTTCATGATTTATTCATTGGGGAGATTATCACTAAGCGAAGATTCAACAGGAAGTGGGTGTGCTAAAAAAATATGTTAGCCTTTGTCCTTTCACCGCACAGAGGGTACGATGGTAATGTCAAACTATGAGGGGATCATGGACCGTCATGCCAATCGTCTGGATAGCATCGGCCATGTCATGAGATACTATAATGGATTGATGATAGAAACTAAGTTCACCTTATGAGGAAGCATGTAGTGTTGTAGCTTTTGGGATGCAAAGATTAAAGCTAGACAATGCTTCTCAATGGGTGGATAATTAGCCTTAGTAGGGATTAGACAATGGCTGAGGTAGTAGAGTTCATTTTCCTTCCCTTCATCATTGTCTTGGGCCAACAAAGCACCAAGGGAGTTGTCTAACATAACATTGTAAAGTATGACCGAGATGCCCATGATAGGAGCTACAAGAACCGATGGCATCATCAGGTAATGCTTGATGTCTTCAAAGACATTTTCACAGTTATCATCCCACTTGAACTTGGCATCCTTTTTGATAAGTGCTGAGAATGGTTGACATCTTCCTGATAAGTTGGATATAATGCATCTTAGAGATGCCAAACGCCTTTGGAATGATCTGAATTGAGTTAAACTTTTAAGGGGTGATATTTCTAATATCGCATTGATCTTTTTTGGATCGATTTTGATTTCTTGGTGTTAGACAACAAACCCAAGGAATTTCCCTGAAGCAATGCACACTCCAAGGGGTTCCTTTTGAGGTTAAATTGTCTTAAATGTTCAAAACTACTCTCAAGTCAAAGAGATGGTCTTCTTTTTCTCTACTTTTGACCATGAGATCATCGACATAACACTCGAATTGATAATGAATGAGTTTATTGATAGTTCAAGTAATAGCCCGCTGGTATGTAGCACTAGCATTTTTAAGGTTGAAAGGCAATAGATTTCGATTAGGGGCCATCTTTATTTGGTTATATCCAAATGAGCCATCCATGAAAGAGAATATTGCATCAGATGAGTTAATATCCATCATCATCTTTGGGATTGGTAGTGGAATTCTTCTTTTGGACATGCCTTATTTAAATCCCTAAAATCACCGCATATGTGAATTTGACCATTTTTTTTCTTAACTGAGATGATGATGGCTAACCAGGTAGGATATTTTTCTTTTCAGATAAAGACAATATTGATTAGTTTTATGACTTCTGAAATTACATGTTATTCTATGTCTAATCGCATGTATCTTGGAGTTTGCTTGATAGGGTTAGCAATAGGCTCTATTGCTATTTTCTGGACTACTACGTCAAGAGCCAATCCAAGAATCTCTTCATAACTCAATGCAAAGTAGTCCTTAAACTGAGTCAATAGCTTAACTAAGTTATTGGTTTCAATTTCATTTAATGAAGAACTGATGTATGTTGGGCATGGATCTTCTTCAATTCCTAAGTTGATTTCCTTGAGATTGTCGATAGTTGACTTCATCTCTTCTTCAAACTCTGGTGGTGCATCTTTGACTTCTAAATCATCTGGATCATATGAAGTTTCTAAGAATAGCTCCTCATATGATTTAACGTGATTTGAAAAGAACCTAACAGAATTCAAATGATTGATGATGACTAAGTAGTAATCATCATCACTTATTGGACCCATCATACCGAATACTAGTCCTGGTCTTGATTGAGAGCTTTTGCATTTGTTCTTCCATATTTTTTGAAGTAGTCTGACCTATGCTTTGACCAAGTATGTGGGATTAACCCTTTCTTTGCTAAATTTTGAACACAAAGAAAGTACCAATCAAAAGGTAATGATATTAAATCTTTATATAAATCATCCTCAAGTTCTACATCAAATTCTTTACTTGAAGATGAGGCTCCCAGAAAGAACCTCTGAGTCTTCACACCTATGGATGACATAGGGGCTTCTTAACTACCAAACCCTTAGCTTTTGAGAGGAAAGTGAGGTTAGAGCTAAGATTCCCAACTGATGCCTAAGTGTTTCATATATAGACTTAGATACACTTATGCTTAGATTTGGAGCCCGGCCTTCATCAATATCTAGCTTAAGTGTCACCTCCAAGGGAATATACTACTAAGAAGAGCTGGTTGGTATGCTAACTATATAATACTCATCTTATGAACTAAATTCTATATGGATAACAGGTGTACTCCTAGTAGCTGGGACAAATCTTTTATTCGGTGGCCAATAAGGAGGTTTTCCACCCCTAGGACTACCTCTGAACTGGTCTCTTCCTCTGCCTAGTGGAGGTCAGGTCATTTTACCCATATGTTCAAATGGAGTAACGAACTGTGGGTGGAATCTAATGTTAGGCTCCACTTCTTCCTCTAAGTATATTTTCACACCCTTTTATTTTCTTCATCATTTTCTCTTTTCTTTTCCTTTTCTATTTCTCTTTCTTTTTCTTCTTCTTTTTCTTTTATTTTTAAACTTTGGCCAAATTTGCGAGAATAGACTTGTTGATTTTGAGGGAGGTAGTAAGTTGTATTCTCATATATGCTGATCTCGTGAACTATAAATGGCTTGAGATCTCCTTTGACACAGTAGACAATCCCACCACTCATAAACTTCATACATTGATGTAGAGCAGATGGAACTATGTTGTTTTCATGTATCCATGGTCTCCTAAGCATAGCGTTGAAAGATGTATCCGAGTCTATAATGTGAAACTTGGCTTCTATCTTCCAATCATCAATCTCCAAAGGAAACACTATGGAGACTTAGGCCTATTGACCTCACTTCTGGAGTGCAGATTCAATCTTCCTATCTTAGACTTACGAGTCTTCTAGACACTGAGACTTCTCTAATCATAAGAAACTTCTAACAAGTAAGTAAACACTTAACCTAAGCTTTAAGACTTAGAAGGATTAACTATAGGTTTAGGTTATGCCTTAGGGATTGGGATAATCCACCTACCCTACAACCCAAATCCAATCAATGTTAACCTTCTCAAACCAAACCTCAAGTTCAATTCAAACATCAAATTGAAATCCAAATCCAAACCCAAATTCTAAAACCAAATGATTAAAGCCCATGATCAAATCCAAACTTGAAACCCTTCCTAAGACATATGACCTATCCCATGGACTTAGCCAAATCTTAATCAATATCAATCCAAAATCAATTGATTTTCTCATAATCAATTTATATCTTCAATCATCATCCTCAATATAAATACAATCTACATTCAAATGATCAAAACTAAATCAAACTAAATCAAATTAAATCAAAACCCTTCCTAAGCCACATTACCTATCCCATGGACTTAGCCAAATCTTAATCCAAATCAAGTCAAACTCAATTGATTTTCTCATAAATCAATCATATTTTCAATAATCTTCACAAATATAAATGAAATATACATTTAAATCATCAAAACTAAATCAAACCAAATCAAAATCCAAACTTAAGCCACATGGCCTAACTCCATGGACAGCCAAATTCCTTCATTCCAAAATCCAAATTCAATTAATTTTTTCATGAATCAATCATACCTTCAATAATTTCACAAATATAAATGAAATCTACAATCATCAAGCCAAACCAAAATCAACCTAAGTTAAACCCAACTTAACCCTTTTGACTTGAAATGTTCAAATGAACCAAAACCCATTTGCACCCAAGCCAATTGATATATCAATCCCAAATCCATATATAAACTTAACTAAATCAAACTCAACCCAAAATCAAGCCAACTAAACCCAATTGGTCCATTTGACCCAAAGTGGCCAATTTGACCTATTTGAGCCAAGTTCTAATTCTACCCAAACTGGATTGAACCAAGCCCATCAAAACCTCCCATCATGATTGTTGATCACTCTAAGTTGATCAATTATCATAAACTGGGTCAAACAAAGTCAACTTGGTTATTTGACCAAGTCAACCCCTTAACCCAAATGAACCCGAACTATCCAAATTGCAACATATGCCAAATCCCTTGAAACCAATGATTCATACCAAATCAAAATCAATATTTGAATATGACTTGACCTTCAAGAAACCAAACCCAATTGGCCCTCTTGACCCAAGTTGGCCCAAATTGACCTAAAATACCAAATCAAATCAAATCAAAATATAAACCAAATTGATTGCAACCAATGGCTCAAGTTCATTCTAATTGATTATTAAATTTGATCAAAGCTATGATTAGACCCAATTGAACCCAAATGACTTACTTAGCCCAAATTGACCTAAAGATTCAAGTTGGCCTAAATCAAAACTAAATTGAAATTAATTGAAACCAAAGCCTACAATCATCTTTAATTGGTCAACTAAACCCAAACCAACACCCAACCCAACCCAATTTGGCCAATTTGGTCAAATTGGTCAACTTAACCCATTTGACCCAAATGAATTCAAAAGAGCCAAAATTAAATCTAAACCAAACTAAACCAAACAAATTGAACTAAAACATCCCAAATGATCACATGAACTTGACCCAACCCTTGGTTTGACAATTTGACCAATTAGTCAACTTATCCCAACCTAACCCCGTTTGACCTAAATGAGTCAAACTGAGCCAAACCTTACCATATTAACTACAATTAACTTGAAATTTGGGCAAACCCACTTTTGGCTCATTTCAAATCTGCCCAAATCAAATCCAATGCCAAATGTTCATTCTACCCTTGGGTCAAGGGCATCACATCAAACAAATCACCCATGTAAGTGGTCATTTCTATTCTTTGGCTACTTAGTACTCTCCAAATGGTCCACCTAGGCAGTTAGGACATTGCCCTACCTGACACAAGAGGTGGTTGGGTCGGCCATGACCCATAGGAGGTGAAATCACCTTACCCTCCCCATTGGAGCTTTTGAAACCCATAGGACACTCATGATTCCTCCTTGCAGCCACCTCCACACCTTCAACCAATGAAGCCAAGCCAACTCACCTCCTCCTTGCCACCAAAGACACCCTGAGATGGCCAAATAGTCACGATAAGCCAAACCTGATCCCACGGTCCAATTAAGATGAAGGGGGGGTATACACCCCCCTCGTTTCCACTTAAACACACACAAAAATCATTCCTCAGAGCCCTAGCTACCCAAGACAAGCCGCTAGAACCATTCCTAAGATCCCAAGATCATTCCTCGATCGAAAAATGCCATTCACGTCCATCCTGAAATAAGACACTCCCATTTTTGACCTAACTTCCTCATTTCTTCATCAAACTCAAATTAACTTTGCACGCACCTTCCTTAGGAGAATGAATCATCTCCCAAGCTTCCTGAACACTGAAGGTTGAACTTCGATCAAAGTCGAGCTCTAAATCATCAATTCATGGCCTTCCGAGTGAACATCGAGGAATTGATCCAATTATTGCTCAATAGTGCTTCATCTCCACTAGATGAAGCTTCCTCAATTGTTCGAGGCGCCGATCTTGAGCTCCTATGAGGTATGCTTCCAAAATTGATCCTTAGGAAAAAATGGGTTGGAGCTTATTGAAGAAAACTTGCATCTTGTGTGAGCTTGACTATTGGATCCCCTCTGATCGATGTTGTGAAAGTGTGGGATCCTTCTAGAGTTGATCCGAGCTCAGGTAAGCTTGGATCAATTGAGCAATGGAAGACGGACTCTATTTTCCCTCACTCGAGTGACGTTAGATCATACACCATCCATTCTGTGTGATCAGAATGGACGGTCATGATTAGATCTGCTAGATTGATCTGATTTAATCCTATTAAGTTGTGGGATTAATCATAGTCGTTAGATCATAGATCAGACGATGTATGATAAATCACGTCCCACGCCACCACAAAGGCACTGAGTTGGATAAGTTTTAAGTAGCCAATCACGTGGCACCACGTGGAAAGGGCACCATGCGTCGCCAACAGGATTAGGCTTTAATTAGTCTTAATTAATCATTTTTAATGATTGTAACTTTAAAAATCATAAAAAATCATAGAGAAATCAAACAAATTGCAAATAAATACTCATTTTAAAGGGATTTCAAAGGGGAATTAATTAAAAATTATCTTAAATAATTTGGAATAGTAATTAAGATTTAATTATAAAATTAATTAGCATAATTACTTTTCAATTACATGAGCAATTAATCCAAAATTTTGTGGGTTAATTTAATGGGATGACATTTGCCTCCCAAGAATTTCTTAGGATTTATTGCTCACTTAATTAAGAAATTTGACTAATTAAACCTTAACTACTCTTTAAAGTTAATTAATGATTAATTAATGCCAAAAAAAAATTAGTTAATTAAGTTTATTAATCAATGTTCAATAAAGAAGTGAATGGGTTGGGACCCTTTCCTATGTTCATTTCACCATTTTTTAAAATGAAATTAATTAAGATTTAACTAATTAATTAAATCACATAATCAAATTGAAATCATAATCACATCAGACCTTAATTAATTAAATCATGGGGTAGATCTTTAGGTACTTAATAACCTAAAAGAGTTTAATGAAATTATGGTTAGTCCACATATGTGGGAAAAACATAAGAGTAGTTAATTAAGTCCCTTAATCTAATTAACTATTAATCATGAGCCAATTACATTAGGCCCCTTTTATTTCCTAGGATCATTGCATGTTTATTTTCCATGCATATCATGTTGGCTCATAATTATTTAGTTAATTACTTTAAGGTGACATAGGTAAGGGTAATTAATTCATCTAATTAAGGGTTCAACTTAATTAACCCACAAAATCAACTTAATTACATTTCCTTAAATTAAATCAAATCACTAATGTGGGAATGGGTTTAAAACAACAAGTGATGATTTCTGTTCTTCTCATTAAATCAAATCAAATCCAAAACATAATTAATAAAGAAGCTTT
The DNA here is from genome assembly GCA_021442155.1 of Cymbidium sinense. Classification (NCBI taxonomy): domain Eukaryota; kingdom Viridiplantae; phylum Streptophyta; class Magnoliopsida; order Asparagales; family Orchidaceae; genus Cymbidium; species Cymbidium sinense. Next base: position 12,295,247 of record CM038215.1, read on the forward strand.
GGTTTGCTTTAAATAATCTTATTTGATTTGATTATCTTCAAGAACTAGTTTGGTGCGAAGAATCACATGCTTATATTTGATTGTCCTCTTTCTAATCATGTTAAATTTGGTATGTCATTTGATTTCAAGCATCCATCTTTTCAAAATCAAGTAAAGTAAAATGGATTTCCTTTATGTAAGCTTGCATGTGTTGATTTAATTTAATATATGCATGGCCATTATCACTATTAAATCCAAATGTATTTTTCAAATGCTTATAAATGAATAATAATATATGTTATGATGCTAGTTATAAATACATGAGAAATGCATGTGCGTATAGCTTAAGTGTATGCATATTCAGATCTCTTTCCTCTATTCATGTGTTGATTTATATAAGATTGAATGGTAATGGGTATATAGTCTGGACATCCGAGAACACGAGGCTTTAGCTAGCCCAAAGGAGGTCATTTGATTACCTCACTTCCCTGGTTTGTTACTAGGTTGATGAAATCAAAAAGAAAAATGTTGAATCTGAATTTGTTCTCTGTTAAAAAAACAAAAACCCTAAACCCTAAACTAAAACTTGAACCCTGACCCTAAAACCTAAACCCTAAACCCCAAACCCTATAAATCCTTAACCCTAAAACCTACAACCCTAAACCCTAAACCCTAAACCCTAAAAACCTATAAACCTAAACCTAAACAAAATAAAACCTAAAAATAAAATAAATAAAAAAACCTAAACCTAAACTAACCCTAAAGCCTAAACACTAAACCCTAAACTCTAAACCCTAAACCCTAAACCTAAACCCTAAACCCTAAACCCTAAAAGCATGAACCTTAAAACCCTAAACCCTAAACCCTAAACCCTAAAAAGCTAACTGTGAAAAATAAAATGCAAAAATAAAACCTAAAAATAAATAAAAAATAAAACCCAAACCCTAAAAAGAAAAAAAAACTAAACCTAAAATAAAAATAAAATAAATAAAATAAACTAAACCAAAGCCTAAACTAAATAAACTAAAACCTGAACCTTAAACCCTAAACTATAAACCTAAACTTAAAGTAACTAAATAAATTAAAAAGTAAACCTAAACTTAAATAGCTAATAAACCTAAAGCTAAATCTAAATGCTAAGAATTGAGAGAACCTTTTTGGCAGGAACATCATTATAAACCAGGCTAAGTCTAGATCTGGTGGTGGAGGCAAAGGTGGAGGCAGCTTTTATTGCAGTGGTGGTGGGGGATCTGGAGGTGCTAGTGGATATGGTGGTGGTGGTTGAGTAGTATGGAGGAGGAGGAGCCAGCTACCATGGTGGTGGCGAGCGTAAGATTTGGGATATGATGGTGGATCCTGCTACTCGAGAGGGGTGACTTTGATTGAAACTGGAGAAATTGAAGAATGATCGATCTGATCTTCTGCTTATGGAATTGTGTCTTTGTAGTAAAGATGATTCTAGTTATCTAGATTTTTTGAATTGCTCTATGCATGCTCATTTTTTATTTATGTTATTTCTTATGTCTTAGAAAACTTAGTGAGTTACTTCGTTAATGAAATTGAAAAGAATAAATGTTTAATATGAATTTAATCTCTATTAAAAAAAACCAAAAAGCCTAAACCCTAAACTAAAACTTAAACCCTAGAACTACAACCTAAACCCTAAACCTTAAACCCTAAAAATCCTAAACCCTAAAACCCTTAACCATAAAACCTAAAGCCTAAACCATAAACCATAAACCATAAACCATAAATTAACCTTAAACCCTAAACCCTAAAAGCTAAAAACCTAAACCTAAACTAAATAAAACCTAAAAATAAAATAAATAAAAAACTTACACTAAAATATAAAAATAAAATAAAATAAAATAAAAACCTAAACCTAAACCTAAACCTAAAAAGAAAATAAAATAAGAAATAAAAACTAAAGTAAAATAAAAATCTAAACTAATGTGAAAAAATAAAAACCTTAATAAAATAAAAACTAAACCTAAAATAAAAATAAAATAAACCTAAAATAAATAAAATTAAAACCAAATAAAATCTAAACATAAAAATAAGATCTAAAAATAAAACCTAAACCCTAAACTAAAAACAACCTAAACCTAAAAAAAATTAAATTAACCTAAACCTAAACTATAATAAATTAAACTAAAAGAAAAAAATCCTAAACCTAAACTTAAAATAAACTAAACCTAAACCTAAACTTAAACACTGAATAAATTAAAATAAACTAAAATTAAACCTAAACCTAAACTAAAAAATAAAACCTAAAAATAAACCAAAAGTAAAATCCTAAAACCTAAACCAAAAAAAATAAAATAAAAACCTAAACCTAAACCTAAAAATAAGAAATAATACCTAAACTAAAAAAATAAAATAAAAATAAAACTAAACTAAATAAATAAACCTAAACCTAAACCTTAACTGAAATAATAAACTAAAATAAAAAACCTAAACTAAATAAATAAACCTAAAATAAATAAACTAAACTAAATAAAAATAAAAATCAAGCTAAATAAAAAAACTAAAATAAATAAAAAATAAACCAAATAAACTAAATAAACCTAAACCTACCAGTTTACTTTTTTTTAAAATAACAAAATGTAAAAAAATATTACAAAAAATACTAGCCCTAAACTCTAAACCGTAAATCCTAAACCCTGAACTCTAAACCTACAACCCTAAACCTACAACCCTAAACCCTAAACATTAAAACCCTAAACCCTAAACCCAAAACCCTAAAGCCTAAACCCTAAACCCTAAACCCTAAAATCTTAATCCCTAAACCCTAAATATAAAAACCTAAAAGCCTAAACCTAATCTAAATAAAACCAAACCCTAAACATAACCCAAAACTCCTCCTTCCTTCTGGGCTGATTGTGTTCCCTCAGATACAATTTTGATCCTTCTCGATCATAATTTCTAGTTTTTTGCTCTATGTTTGGTCGCTAATGTGAGTATCCCTTGTTCTATCATTGGTAGAGGCGCCGCTTTCTGCGCAATCGAGCTCTTTGAACTTGGAAGCATCAGCTAAGGCTTCCGAATTTGAAGGTATTATGGATTCGACTACACCCATTACTCTGCTTACTGTTAAGTCCTTCAAGAATGCATTATCTAGTAAGAACACTTCCCCTAATGCTTCAGTTAACTTGATCTCAACATCTTTTCGTGGAATGCCTTCTGTAATTTGCTCAGATCTTGCTGTGGAAAAGTTGGAAAAGCCATTTGAATTCTCTTTAGTTGGTAAATTTTTCTTACGTTGCCCAACTCTTGATAATATTCGATCCTTTTTTCATAGCCTAAAGCTCTCTGGCATTTTCACTATCGGATTGATTGATCCTAGGCATGTTCTTATTCAGCTATCTAATGACTTAGATTACTCAAGAGTTTTTGGTCTCACTCCTACTTTGTGTATAATTATCAAATGAGACTTTTGAAATGGTCTCCTCTTTTGATGTAAAGAGGAATACCCTATTATTCCTCTATGTCTACCCTTCCTAATATGAGACTACATTACTTTACAAATCAAGTCCTCTTTGCATTGGGGCTCTCTTTGGTCCTCTCCAAATTGATCACACCGCGAGATCATGGCCATCAGTTGCTCATATTTTAGCTGAGATTGATATTACCAAAAAGTATCCAAAAGAAGTATGGATCGGTTATGAGAAATTTGGTTATAATCAAAAAGTGGAATTTGAAAATTTCTCTATTTTTTGCACTCACTGTAAGATTCATGGTCATGATCATTTTGAATTCTTTGTGTTGCATCCTCGCATTAAAAAGATTAAACTGCTAGATCTAATCCCTCTCTAGCAAATGAAAATATTAATAAATTGGCTTATGTGCCTAAAGTTCCTCAAAAGGGATTATTATCTACTGATTTGTCTATTGGAGAGCATCTGAGTTAATAATATGGCTCATGTGGTTCATGAGGAGGCCAATGATAACTTACCTATTATTGCTTCTAATTGTAATACTTTGGTTCCTCTAGAAAATACCTTGATTCATTCTACCTTACCTCTTTTAGCTAGTGAGCCTGACGAGACTCATATGAACCCTGTGTACTTGAATGGGAACTTTAGGTATCAAAATTTGAAAACTAATTTCAAAGTTCCCATTTGATGATAGTTCAAAATATAAAATGTTGACCCTTTGGTAGTGGAACAAAATTTGAAAAAGTATTTAAAATCAAACATGAAAATTATGCTACTACAATCTCCTTCTCTGGAGATACTACATTCTTTTCATTTAATTAAAGAAGATGTTCACTAATAGAAGACATGGATACTTCTATTAATATCTTTCTTCTTCTATGGAGATATTGTTATCTTTTATTCTTATGAAATTTTAGTATTCCATTTAATCATTTAGATTTTCTCTATATTATGACTTATTGTTGTTATTGATCATTACTTGTTGTTTAACCATTCATACTTTATTGCTTAGCTTTCAAAACTCCCTTTATAATATTAGTAATAAAATTTGGTGTTTTTGGAATAATCTAGTCAACATCTCTATCCTTGATGACCTTCATCAATTAGTTAATGTTCAAATCTCATTGGGTGAATTTTTACTCTTGGTTCCTTTATTTATGCTTCTTGTAATAGAACTAGAGCATCCTTGGGATAACTTAAGAACCTTTGCCTCTCCTCAACAACAAACCTTTGTTGGTTGGTGGTGATTTCAACACTATTCTTACCTCGAAAAAAGGGGAGGTTGCTCTCCTAACATTCATTCCATGAAAGACTTTTCTAATATGATTCTTGATTATAATCTGATTGATATTAGTTTTTCGTGTTCACTACATTATATAATTCTGCATATTGGCGTCTTGATAAAACCCTCTTTAATTCCCTTTGGATCAATCAATGGCATCTTACTTCGGTTGAACATTTAAGCAGAACTTTATATGACCATGCTCAACTTTTGATTTTTGTCAAAAATCCCTCCACTAGACTATCCTTCCCTACTCCTTTTAGATTCCAAAATATGTTGATCCAACATAGTGATTTCATTAATGTTGTTTCCATTAATTGGTAGGCCCCTATTCATCCTGATAATTCCATTAAAGGCATGATTCACCTTTGGCTTAATCTAAAAGGCTTAAACAAAATCTAAATTGGTGGAACAAGCATCATTTTAAAAATCTTTTTACAAATCTGAAAAATATGGAACAACTTGTTTGCATTCTTGAAGATGTTGTTTTGACTAACTCTAATAAGCTTGATGATTTGAATGCTGCTAAAGATAACTTGATTAATTATCAGAATATGGAGGAAACCTACTGACGCCAAAAGGCTGCTAGCAAACATATTGCTGATGGTGACAGAAACACAAGGTATTTTCATGCTCTTTTTTTAAAAAAGAAAGCCTTAAACTCTATTAAAAAAATAAAAAATGATAACAAAACTTGGATTACTGACAATAATGATATTAAAGATTCTATTATACATCATTTTCAAAATTTATTAAACAACAATCCCTCCTTAGAAGCCAACTCCAACACACATTTGATCTCCTCTATGATCTCTGATGATGAAAACCACTTACTCAGTTTACGTCCAACGAAAGCTGAGATTAGTAGTATTCTCAATAGCATGAACACTAATTCTATTACTAGCCCTAAAGGCTACATGACTCAATTCTTTCAACATTGTTGGCCTATTATTAAGACTGACCTTGTTGATGCAGTTGTTGATTTTTTTTAGGGTAACCCTTTACCTAGATATTTTTCTGGCACTTCCATTATTCTCATTCTCAAAATTAATAATCTTGAATCTTGGGGCAATTTCAGACCTATCAGCCTTTTCACCTTCTTTCATAAACTAATATCTAAATTAATTGCTAATAAAATTAGTCTGCTGCTGCCTATAATTATTTCCACCAACTAAACTGGCTTCGTTAAAGGTAGAGCAATATCTGATAATATACTTCTAGCACAAGAGCTGATTCATGACATTAACGTTTCTATCATTGGTGGTAACATCCTTTTTAAACTGGACATCACTAAAGCTTTTGACAACCTCTCTTGGGATTTCCTATTTCAAATTCTTCATTTGCTTGGGTTTTCTAGTTATTTTATCCTCATCAAAAAATTATATTACAAATGTTTGGTTCTCTATCATGAATGGTGAATCCCTAGGTTTTTTCCCTTCAAAGCATGAGAGACAAGGATCCCCAATCCCCTCTCTTTTATTATTGCTGAATATCTATCAAGGAGTCCAATGATCTTTTTACAATAATCTTAGGATGTTTTATAGAACTCAAGGTGGTCTTCCTATCACTCATCTTAGTTTTGCTGATGTCTTTATAATCTTTTGCAATGCCTCAATTCCTCACATTAAATCTATTAAGAATATTTTAAATAAATTTGGCAATGAATGAGGTCTTTTTCTCAACGAAGGCAGAAGTTGTTTCATTTTTTTTCTAAAATCCCTAGCAATAGGACCAACCAAATCTTGAGAATTACTAATTTTTAACATCAACAACTTCCTACTAAATATCTTAGTGCTCCTCTTTTTAAAGGTCAAAAAAGATCTCACCTTTTTGATGAGCTAATCCAAAAAATCTCAAATAAAATTTCTGCTTGGGAATTTCACTTACTTTCTTTTGGTGGTAGGCTCACTTTGATTAAGAGCTCCCTTAACTCCATGCCTTTGTATCTCATTCAAACCATTGTGCCAACCAACTCTATCATTAATAGAATTTAGCGGCTCATTAACAAATTTTTTTGGGGATCTAATAATTCCTCTAAAAAAATGCACTGGACCTCTTGGTATAAAACATGCGGCACTTTTGCTGAAGGTGGTCTTGGATGTAAACCAATCAAGGAAACTATCACTGCTTTTTCTTATAAACTCTGGTAGAATTTTAGGAAAAACAATAGTCTATGGGATAATTTCACGACTGCTAAATATGGCCAGGGTAAGCACACCCTCATTTGCCCCTATAAAGCAGGAGACTCTTCTATTTGGAAAAGACTTTGTTCCGTCAAATGGGATGCTGAATCTTTAATTTCTTGGGGAATTAAGTTTGGCTCCTCTTTCTTTTGGCAAGACAACTGGACTGGAGGTGGGTCCATTGATGACTTACTTTCTACCCATTCCACTGCTGCTATTAAAGTGAACTCTTTCTAGCAGAATAATATGTGGAACAATAGTAATCTTACTAATCATATTCCTCCCTCTCTTTTAAATAAGCTTACTACTATTCTTATCATTCCTACCAATCAAGATTAGATCCTTTTTAAGCTTTCACATAATGGTGATTTCAACTTTAAAAATGTTTGGATTCACATTAAAGAAACTCATGATTTTTCCTATGTGTTTTCTAAATTTTGGAACAACAATATCCCTACTTACTATGTTCTTACTTGGCATATTTTGAAAAACTTCATCCCTGGACTCCTTGTTGTGGGGTAAAGGTTTTCAATTACCTACAAAATAATGTTGTTTTCACATTGAGAATGTGAATCATGTTTTGTTAATGGGGCCATTGCTTCTAAACTTCGGATTTGGTATGATGACCTCTTTAACATTATCATTTTCAATGGCTCCTTAAATTTATACCAACTTCTTGAAGTTTATTTTGACACTATTAAAGGACACATTAAAGTCATAACTGCTATCACTCTTATTTGGTTCATATGGATGGACCGAAATGATGCAAAACATCGTGAGATCCCTATGAATCACATGAGGATAATTGTTAGAACTAAAAACAAAATCCATAACTTGTTTAATGCCAATTTAATTAAATACAAAAAATTCAAAGTTTGCAAATTTATGGCTAATAAACTGGGTTTTAACTTATCGGATCACCACATCTGTAAAGATGACAAGATTGTTTATTGGGTAAAACCTCATGCTAACACTATTAAAGTTATCACTGATGGCTTTGTCTCTCATAAAGGTTCAGACTGTGGTGGTATTTTTAGAAATCTTAATGGCAAAGTCCTATGTTCCTTTGCTAACCCCCTTAATCCCTGCTCCATTCCCTTTGCTAAGCTCATGGCAGTGTACAAAGCTCTTTAGATTTTCCTTCAAAAAGGTTGGCTCAATATTTGGATTGAGGTGGATGCCCTTCTGTTGATTGATCTCTTGACTTCCACCAAAATGGGCAATACTGAATTGCACTACCTTCTTAAGCAAACTAGAACTCTCCTTGCCCAACTCTACTTTAAAATCACTCATGTATGGCATGAGGGTAATGCATGTGCTGATTATCTGGCCAATCTGGGTGCTAGATTGGATGGAGTAAAATTCTTTGATCAACTAACCCTTCCAAAACATTTGCATGGTTTGGTTAATCTGGACAATACCGGGTTTCCTTATCACAGAAATTAATCTAACCTATTGGATTCACCTACTTCAATACCTCTTTTATTGCATGATCATTTTCTATTTACTGTTGTTATTTCTTTGGTCTTTGCTGATGCATCAAACTGATATCCCTTGTCGTTTACTTGTTGATCTCTATGGCACGTGCTGTTGGTTTAATTATCCTAGCTTTAATTGGGAGCTTACTGCCTCCACTATTTTTACAGTTAATGTGTTGTTGCTTCTTTGGAATTTTTTTATGCATCATATTACTCCTTGCTAGTCCTTTGATGAGCTAAGTGGCATCAGCTATTGGTTTAATTATGACAACCTTGTTTGGGATCTTACTATTTCTGGAAGCAACATCTATGTTAAAGGTTTAATTGTTGGCTGTTGGGCTTCTGGGCCCTTTGTCCAGATGGCTGGTCTTGGATTTAGTTTAATGTATTTGCTAAATGTATATGCTAACCCCAGTTTACATACCTGTAAGGAAAGAAAATGCAATAACTTTGTTATTATTAATGGTTCTTTGCAGGTTTGTTATTGTTTAATGAATTCCTTTCAGTTTGATTTCTCTGAGGAGGGTAGTTATGCTGCTAGCCTAATTTCTCTAAAGGATTTCATTGATAATACCCATTTGAAGCCTTATGGTAGCTCTATTGCCCCACTGCTTTTTATTGTCTTATCCTATGGTTGTAATAATTATAGTGTTATTTTAACTTATGGTTGTTATATTTTTGGATTCACTGTCCTGCTGGCTAACCTTGTGTTTGTTAGCTATTTATTGCCTGGTGTTCTTCTGACTGTCTTTATTGTTCTCATCCAGGCTGTTGTTGATCAATTAATCTATTGTTTTTTACCTTTTGGCTCTGTTAAAATTGTGCATATCTAACTTGTTGGTAATTACCGCCCCGGATATTGATTATTATTCTCATGTCGCTTCTGGGGTTTTATTTTATTTTGTTCAGTTGGCCTCTATTGAGGTTGTAGACAAAGATGGCTTTTATTTTTACCGACTATTTCTTATCTCTCATTTTTCTGAATGTTTGTGTTGTTAAAACTTGAGATGCTGTTATTTTCACCAGCTTTTTTTTTACATCCTGGTTCAGCTAGTCTTGGCCAAACCTCTTCCTTAACTATCTGGGATTTAACTTATGCATTGTATAATTTGAATGGTTGATTTAATGGCCAACTTGCTGCTATTTTCTTTCTTGGTGTTGGACGGTCTGGATCATTGAGTCTTTTATCCAAACAAGTCATATTGTTGTTTATCCGTTCCAGAGTGCTTGGTGTTGTCTTGCTGATTATTTTTTCCAACCTCATATTCCCAATCTGCCAAGAGAGATTTTGCAATTTTCTATTAAATTTTATTAATTCCTTATAGGTTTGGACTTCCATTATGGCTTCTCAGTTTGCCTTTAATGTGGTTGTGGGTTTAGCTCTTAGCTTGATCATCTTTATCTAAAAGGTTTTTTCTGTTGATTATCTTTTGAACCCTTTTTGTTGCAACATTACATGTCTATTTTTTATTGGAATTTTATATGGTGGGTGTAATTTTTGTTTTATTGCTACCATTGTTGGCTTTTGGATTTTAGGGTCCTTTGTCCAGTAGGTTGTCTTTGTAGTTGTTATCTATTTATTGCCTTTTGTTTCTCTGGCTATTTTTACTTTTAACAATTGGGCAACTGCTGATTGTTCCTGCTACTATTTTATCCCCCTTGGTTTTTTTCAAATTATGCAGAACCCTGTGATTTTCCATCTAATTATTTGGATCTTTACATATGCTCTATTTACTCTAAATGGGTGGACTTTTTGCCAGCCACTTGGTAATTATTGTCTGGGTTGTTGGCTGAACTGGATTAATACTCTACATGTTGTTTCTGTGATTTAGGTTTATTTTGTTCAGCAAGTCTCTAATGAAGTTGTTCACTACTTGGTGGCTTTTGATTTGAATCTCCTTATTGGTTTAGTATATGCTTATCATCTGAATTCTATGGACTACTTTATCTACTGCTCTTTTCTTCATCTTCTTTCAATTAAACTTGTATCTATTGCACTGTTTATTCTGAATGTGTGGTTCTCTGACCAGCTAGCTGGTTTTCATTTTCTCGAATTTTTGTTTTCTTGGATATTTGATATCCTTATTTCTCGAGATTCCAATGTTGGCTCTATCTTTGTTGGTTGTAGGACTTTAGGGTCCTATGTTCAGCAAGCTATTTTTGACTTTGCTATTATGATTGTTTTTGGTCATTGGTGTCAGGGCTACTGCTCTTACGATCCATGTTTTTATGCTCTATCTACTTGGTTACTAACTATTGCAATGTCTACTCTGATTGAGAGGATCTATGGCAATCATGTTGTCTTGGCTGCTGCTGTCTTGGCTATTTTTTATCTTAGTTATCTGCTATCTTGTTTTTTTTGGATTCTAATGAGGACCCTAATTTTAATCCCCATTTTGATTTATCATTTGGTGGGTTCCAATGTTGCACTAATTGTTTTGTTGTTGGGGTTGGCATTCTGATTGCCCTTGCTATTTGTGTCTGGGCTGCTATTCATTTCCTGATAGCTGTGATCTACATTAACTGACGTTGTTTCTATTCCTAGCTGGGTTTAGTTAGGCTTGTGCTACTATCTCCTTGGAATGCAATGTCTATTCTGAATGGGTGGTACTATGGATAGCTGCTTCCTTTCGTTGTCTTGTTTTCTTGGTTGTTTGTTGAACTAGATTATCCGATTTTTTGTCCAGCATGCTGCTACTGGTGCTGTAGTTCTGACTATCTTTATTTGGTGTTATTTTTGGTATTGGGTTATGCTGCCTTCCTTTACAATTGCTTTTTGCCAACTACTAATATGGATATTAATAGGGGGTTTGTTCACATCTGCATTCATTATTATGATTGGGCTCATTTTTTGGACTTTACTAGTTGTACTCCCGAAAGATTCATATATATATCATATGTTTGGGATGGTGTTACTTAGGCTCATCAACTTGCTTAGCATGATTTGTCCTCTTGTTGTTTTCTTGTGGATTTTTATGGCCTATTTCATATGTATAAGTATCCTCATGTCAGGGTGACTATATTGATGATACTTTTCCTGCATGGGACCCCATATCTTTCTGCCATTTGTAACTTCCTCTCTATAATATATAGTTTTGTTTAGGTTTGCAGCCAATAAAGCCCATAAGACTTTCAACATCTAGCTGCTATCTTCACACAGGTTTGTTGGCTATGATGGCTGTGATGATTTCACCCTTTTTGGTAGTAGCTCTTGTGATGTAACCCTTCACGAAGTTTGATGCGATATTTGCATCTACCCCAACTTGGTGACTGAGCTGAGCCTCCTCTATCATAATTATTTACTATCATTCTGATTATGTCGTTATCATTATGTCTCAGATTTAATCGCCTAATTGCTTTTCATTTACATTTGTAGGTGCTTCTCTCTGTCCTCTCGTGTTTGCTCCATAGTGTCATGCATTCTCACGTCCTGCAGAGCATTGGCCCTAATCTTCTTTTGGCTTTTTATGTTAATCTATTTGTATCTTTTGATTTCTTTAATGTCTTCTTTTGCTTTTGGCTATACTTAGATAGGGATCTACTCCTTAGCCGATTGTAGCTCTTGAGCGTAGTAGTTTATCCCCTTTAAGGACCTTGTAACCCTCTTTTTGTCACAATAAAATTCCCCCTACATGTGGTTTCTCAAAAAAATCCCTAAACCCTAAACCCTAATCCCTAAACCTTAAAACCTACAACCCTAATCCCTAAATCCCAAACCCAAATTCCTAAATCCTAAACCCTAAACCTCAAATCCTAAACCCTAAACCCTAAACCCTAAAAACCTAAAAGCCTAAAAACCTAAACCTAAACTAAATAAAACCTAAAAATAAAATAAATAAAAAAACCTAAGCCTAAATAAAATAAAATAAAAACCTAAACTAAAACCAAAACCAAAACCTAAATGTAAACTCAAACTAAAACCAAAACATAAACATAAATGTAAAAAAAAATATAAAACTAAACTAAAATAAAATAAATAAAAAACTAAACTAAACTTAAAAATAAAATAAACCTAAAAATAAAAACCTAAATAAAATAAAAACTAAACGTCAAATAAAAATAAAATAAACCTAAAATAATAAAAACTAAATAAAAACCAAAACTAAAAAACTAAACCTAAAAATAAAACCTAAAATTAAATACAAAATAAAACCTAAACTTAAACTAAACAAAATAAAATAAACCTAAACCTAAACTAAAAAAACTAAAATAAAATAATTAAACCCTAAATCTAAACCTAAAATAAACCAAACCTAAACCCTAAACTAAATAAAATAAAATAAACTAAAAAAAAACCTAAACATAAACAAAAACATAAAACCTAAAAATAAACCAAAAAAAACCAAAAACCTAAACCTAAAAAAAGAAAATAAAAACCTAAACCTAAACCTAAAAATAAAAAATAAAACCTAAACCTAAAAAATAAAATAAAAATAAAAATAAACTAAAAAATAAGCATAAACCTAAACCTAGCCCTAAAAAATAAACAAAAATAAAAAACTTAAACTAAAATAAATAAACGTGAAGTAAATAAAATAAACTAAATAAAATTAAAAAATAAACCTAAGTAAAAAATAATAAATAAAATAAACTAAAATAAATAAAAAATTAACTAAATAAACATAAACCTATTATTTTATTTTTTTAAAATAAAAGCCTAAACCCTAAGCCCTAAACTTAAACCTAAACCTAAACCATAAAACTAACCCTAAACCCTAAACCCAAAAACTACAACCTTAAACCTAAAAAACCCTAAACCTTAAACCCTAAAAAAACCTAAACCCGTAACCTTAGACCCCCAAAATGCTAAAACCTACCAAAACACTAAACCCCAATCCCTAAACCATAAACCCTAACCCTAAACCCTAAAAGCATAAACACTAAAACCCTAAATTCAAAACCCTAAACCTTAAACCCTAAACCATAAACCCTAATCCTAAACCCCAAACCCTAAACTTAAACCTAAAGAAACTAAATAAATTAAGAAATAAACCTAAATCCAAAACCATAAACTAACCCTAAACCGTAAGAATGGGCATAACCTTGACGATAGGAACATCATCGTCAACTAAGTTCAATCTAGATCTACCACTAAAGTGAAACTACCAAATGGTGATGGGGATCTTGAGATCGGTCGATATGGAGGTGGTGGTTGGAGCTGGTGGTTTGGAGGCAAGAGGAGAGACCAATAAAGGATGGTTGAGGGAGAGATTGGGGATCTAATGGCGATCCCATTACCGAGAGGGGTGGTTGATGGGAACCGGAGAACCAAGAGTGGCCTATCATATTGCTTATGAACTCCTACATAGTAGAGATGGTTGTAGTAATCTAATGATTTTGATTTAAGTGTGCTCATTTTCATCTATATTGTCCCATGTGTCTTAGAAAACTTGGTATGTTACATGGTTGATGAAATCAAAAAGAAGAACTGTAGAATTTGAATTTGTTCTCTATTAAAAAAACCAAAAACCTTAAACCCTAAACTAAAACCTGAACCCTAGACCTAAAACCTAAACCCTAAACCATAAACCTTAAAAACCCTAAACCCTAAACCCTAAAACCTAAAGCCTAAATCCTTAACCCTAAAACCTAAACTCTAACCCTAAACCTTAAACACTACACCCCAAACCTTAAACCCTCAACAAACCATAAACCCTAAACCCTAAATCCTAAACCCTAAGAAGCTAAAAACTTAAACCTAAACTAATTAAAACCTCAAAATAATAAAAATTAAAAAGCCTAAACCAAAATTAAATTAAAAAATAAATATAATAAAAACTTAAACTAAAACCTAAACCTAAACCTAAACCTTAAAAATGAAATAAAATAATAAATGAAAACCTGAACTAAAGTAAAAAATAAATATCCTAAATAAAATAAAAACTAAAACTAAACTAAAATAAAATAAAAAATAAATAAAAACCTAAACTTGAAAAATAAACTTAAAAATAAAACTTAAAAAATAAATTAAAATAAAATCTAAACCCTAAACTAAAAAAAAAACCTAAATAATAATAATATATAGCTAAACCTAAACTATATAAACTAAACTAAAATAAATAAAACCTAAACCTAAACTTAAAATAAACTAAACCTAAACCTAAACCCCAAATAAAATAAAATAAACTAAAAAAAACCTAATCCTAAACTAAAAATAAAACCTAAAATTAAACCTAAAATAAAAACCTAAAACCTAAACCTATGAAAATAAAATAAAAACCAAAACCAAAACCAATAAATAAGAAATAAAACTTAAACCTAAAAAATAAAATAAAAATAAAAATAAACTAAAAAATAGACTTAAACCTAAACCTAAATAAAATAAACTAAAATAAAAAACCTAAACTACAATAAAAAAAACTTAAAATAAATTAATTACATTAAATAAAAATAAATATAAACCTAAATAAAATGAAAAAAATAAACTAAACTGAAATAAATAAAATATAAAAGAAATATACTAAATAAACGTAAGCTTACAAGTTTACTTAATTTTAAAAAAATAAAAATAAAAAAAATCAAAAAATTAAAAAGACCTAACCCTAAACGCTGAACCCTAAAACTAAACCTAAACCATAAACCCAAAACCTTAAAACGCTAAACCCTAAACTCTAAACCCTAAACCCTAAAACCCTAAACCCTAAAACCTAAACCATAAACCCTAAAACCTACAACTCTAAACCATAAGCCCTAAACCTCAAACCCTAAACCCTAAAACCTAAACCCTAAACATTAAAAACTTGTACCTAAACTAAATAAAACCTAAGAATAAAAATAAAAAAAATCTAAACCTACAAAATAAAATAAAATAAAATAAATAAAAAATAAATAAAAATCTAAACCTAAACATAAAAGCAAACAAAAATAAAAGAAATAAAAACTAAACTAAAATAAAATAACTACAAATCTAAACTCAGCTAAAAAATAAAATAAACATAAAAATAAAAAAACCTAAATAAAATAAAAAGGTAAAATAAAATAAAATAAAATAAACCAAAATAAAATAAAATAAAACTAAAAGCCTAAACCTAAAAAATAAACATGAAAATAATACTTAAAAATAAATAAAAAATAAAACCTAAACCTTTAACTAAAAAATACTAAAACCTAAAATAAAAAAAAAACAAAACAAACCTAAACCTAAACTAAAATAAACAAAATAACATAAACTTAAACCTAAACTTAAACTTAAACATAAAAACAAAATTAAATAAAAAAATAAAAACTAAACTAAAATAAAATAAGTACAAATCTAAACTCAGCTAAAAAATAGAATAAACTTAAAAATAAAATAACCTAAATAAAATAAAAAGTAAACATAAAATAAAATAAAATAAACCAAAAATAAAATAAAACTAAATAAAAGCCTAAACCTAAAAAATAAACATGAAAATAAAACTTAAAATAAATAAAAATAAAAACCTAAACCTTTAACTAAAAAACCTAAACCTAAAATAAAAAAAAAAACTAAATAAACATAAACCTAAACTAAAATAAACAAAATAAAATAAACTTAAACCTAAACTAAAATAAACTAAACTAAAATAAATAAAATCTAAACCTAAACCTAAAATAAACTAAACATAAACCATAAACTAAATAAAATAAAATAAACTAAAATTGAACTAAAACCTAAACTATAAACTAAAACCTAAACCTAAACTAAAAAATAAAATAAAAACCTAAACCTAAATATAAAAATAAAAAAATAAAACCTAACTTTAAAAAATAAAATAATAATAATAAAGGTAAAGTAAAATAAGCATAAACCTAAACTTAAGACTAAAAATAAACTAAAATAAAAAATCTAAAATAAAATAAATTAACCTAAAATAAATAAACTAAATTAATTAAAAATAAAAAATAAACTTAAGTAAAAAAATATAAAATAAACTAAAATAAATAAAAAATAAACTAAATTAACCTAAACCTCCCGATTTACTTAATTTAAAAAAAAAAGCTTAAACCCTAAACCCTAAATCGTAAATCCATAACCCTAAACCCTAAACCATCCTAAACTCTAAACCCTAAACCTAAATGCTAAACCTACAACCATAAACCCTAAACCCTAAACCCTAAACCCTATACCCTAAACCCTAAAAAACCCTAATGCCTAAACCCTAAACTAACCCTAAATCCTAAACCTTAAACCCTAAAACCTAAAACCTTCAACCCTAAACCTTAAACCCTAAACCCTAAACTAACCCTAAACCAAGTCTGGGGAGAACCTTAATGGTAGGAACATCACCGTCAACTAGGCTCAATCTAAGTCTGGCGGTCGAAGCGAAGGCGAAGGCGATGGTTATCGTAGTGGTGGTGGGGGATCTGGAAATGCTGCTGGATATTGAGGTGGTGGCCAGAGCAGTGGTTGTTATGGAGGTCGAAGGAGCGATAGAGGTTACAGTCATGGTGGTGCCAATGATATGATGGCAGATCCCGCTACTCGAGGGACGAGGGTGCTTTTGGTAGAACTATGACTTTCTCTAGGGTTTTTGATAAGCTCTATGGGTGCTCATTTTTTATCTATGTCATCACTTCTATCTTAGAAAACTTGAGGTGCTACTTGGCTGATGAAATAAAAAAGAAGAAATGTTAAATATAAATTTGTCCTTTACTAAAGAAAACTTTAAACCATAAACCCTAAACTAAAACTCAAACCCTAATGCTAAAACCAAAACCTTAAACCCTAAACCTTAAACCTAAAAAACCATAAACCTTAAACACTAAACCTAAACCCTAAACCCTAAACTTTAAACCCTAAACCTTAAACCATAAACCCTAAAACCCTAAACCCTAAACCCTAAACTCTAAACCCTAGAACCATAAACCCTAAACCCTAAAACCTACAACCCTAAACTCTAAACCCTAAACCTTATACCCTAAACTTAAACCCTAAACCATAAACTAACCTTAAACCCTAAATCTTGAATAAAGATTTTATTAAGAGTAGATTGAAAGAATGACCTAATCCTAACATAGTTATGGTAGCTAAAGAAAATGTCTCAAGAAAGTTTTCCTTGACTATTAGAGATTTGAATACCCTAAACCCTAACCCTAAATCATATTATAATACCATATATTATAGTATAATGTAGCATCATATATTTGAGCATGTAGAAATGTGTTTTTGGATGTTATAAGATGTTTTGAAAGTTTTAGTATATTATGGTATTTTGCCCTATAGTACATATTAATATAAATCATAAAATATTGATTTAATAAATGAGATGCTAAAATTTATTTAATTTGAAGTGGGAATTAGGTTGTAGAACCAAAGGTGTGCTATGCCTCTTGTAGTCTAAAAGTAAGATTTTATGTTCAAAATAAATATTATATGTTTTACTAGTTTAATATCTTTTAGTATTTTACAATCATGCGAGCCACGATAGCATTATTTATAAAAATGTTGATTTAGACTTTAAATTGGTTGAATTTGGCTAAATTCATAATGTAGAGTATGACATCATAATATATTATTTCAATTTAAAATATATAAGTGATATGACTAAAATATATTATTTTTTATTATTTAGACTAATTTTATGATCTTTTATCTTAAACAATCCCTTGTGATGTGATATGCAATATAATATAATATAATAAGTTATAGTGTATTATAATATATGATGCCATAACATATTGAAACATCATGCATTATAGCATAGTATTGTGTATTACTACTTGTTGTTTAACATTTATCGCTTATAGTATGATGTAGTAGAGTTTGTGTTGGTATAATTCATAAAAATATTGATTTATAGGTTAAGATGATGGGATTTAGCAAAATTTAAGGTAAGCTTTAGGGAACATCATTGGGGGTGTGCTATGATGTGTCATTTAATCAAAAGAATGGAATTTTGCATCCAAAATAAATTTTCATTTTTCAACCAAATTTTATAGTTTTTGCTTAAAGTGGTTCATTTTAAGGTGTAATGTAAGATAAATTTAAGGTTGAGATAGGAGAATTTGGCCAAATTCATGGTACACACCAAGAAGCAACACCAAAATTATATTATTTTGTACCTTTTCTAATAGAAAAAATAATAATTTTACTTCCAAAATGAACATTATACATATTTTGAGAAACTTTTGTTATTTGTTTATTTTAAGTGATTCTAATGAGGTGTAATATTAGATAATATATTATATTATAGAAAATTATAATATAACATCATATATTATAGTATAATATATTGTCTTAATTCACACTTTAATATGTTTAGCATGATATTGTATAGTTAGTTTGAGCTTGCACCATCACAAATCATAAAATATTGATTACAATGTTAAGATGATGTAATTTGAATGAATACATTATTAAGCTTTTAGTTGAAGTATTAAAGGTGTGCATAAGAGATGAAATAAGATTTGATGAGAATTCCATGTCAAGGACATGGAGGGAGATCTACTGGGATCACATGCATTGGAAATGACATGTGAGGGTCTACGTTGAGTAAGAAGAAATCGGGGATAAGGTTTAAGTTTGATTTGATTTATGGAAAGAAGTTTTTTTGGGGATAAGAATCTATAATCCACATGAGATTAAGATCGAATTGACTTTAATTTATTTTATTTTAATTGATGTGGAGGCATAACTACTAGCGATATGTTCTCGAGTCCCTGGGGATCGGGTATATGAACCTTCCACAAAGGTTCTGTGCTTTTGTTAGGGATTGGGATTTGAGTTCATTGATTTATTTAGAGATGTATCCAAGATAAGACTTTAGTTAGATTTCTTTGATTTAGACTCTACTAGGGGAGTTGGTTTAATTTGGCTTCACTGGGGAAGTTGGTTTAGAATTTGATTTATTTGCTTGACTTGTTGATATCCACTAGGGAAAAGAGTGTGATTTAAATCCACTAGGAAAAATCTGAATGAGTTTAATTTAATTTGAGTTAATGTATGTACCATGTAGGTGTGCGATGGACCCACTGAGAAGTAGCTATACAAGCCTTGACCTACCTTAGGTTTACAAATCCAAAGGGATAATCTTCTGATTGTGGGGTAAAGCTAGCCAACCTACGGGGTTGCCTTTCAGCAAATGGCTAGGAAGAAGGCATAGACACCTACATCTTCCAAACCAGGAACAACCACTAAGGTGACTGCTAGATGGACAACAAATCAAACCTAACCTTGGGAGACTACTGAAATAATGCCACTAGGGACTTATGTGAACTCAAAAGTAGTGAAGATTAATTATCTTAATTTCATGTGATTTGATATGGTTTGTTTGGCTTAGTTTGATTTCAAATTGAGGGCATATCCGCTAGAGATGTTCAAATTTGATAGATTTAATTTATGGACCATGATGGTGTGCGATGGACCCACTGAGAAGGGGCTATATCAAAGTTGTCCTATCTCAGATTTACAAATGGAAACCACCTCCACACCTTCAACCAAGAAAGAAAAGCCAACTCACCTCCTCCCTGCCACCCATGATTCCCTGAGATGGCCGGACGACCACTAGAAGCCAAACCTAATCCCACCATTCGATCAAGATTAAGGGGGGTATACACCCTCTTGTTTCCACTTAAACACACACAAAAATCATTCCTCAAGGCCCTATCCACCAAGATGAGCCACTAGTGCCATTACTTAATCTCCCAAGGTCGTTCCTCAATTAAAAAAATACCATTTTCATCCATCTCGAAATAGGACACTCCCATTTCTGATGTAACTTCCCCATTTCTCCATCAAACTCAAATTAACTTTGCACGCACCTTCCCTAGGCCTCATCGAGAAAGATCAAATCATATCTCAGACTTATTGAGCACCAGAGGTGCAAATTTGATCAAAGCCGAGCATCAAATCATCAATTTGTGGCTTTTTGAGCAAACATCGATGAATTGATCAAATTGCTACTAAGGGCTTTATCTCCACTAAGTGAAGCTTCATTAATCATTTGAGCCGCCAGCCTTGAGCTGAGAGGTATTTGAAAACCGATCCTAGGCAAGAATGGGTTGGAGCTTTTGAAGAAAACTTGCATTTCATGTGATCTTAATTGTTGGATCCTCGATCTATGTTGTGAAGGTGTGGGATCCATTTAGAGTTGATGCTAAGCTGGATTAAGTGAGCAATTATGGATGGACTCAATCTCACTCAAGGACGTTAGATCACATGCCCATTCCACGCGATTGGAAACAAATGCGATTAGATTTGCTAGATCGATCTGATCTAATCCTATTAAGCTGTGGGATTAATCGTAGCCATCTGATCTTAAATCGAACGACGAATGAGAAATCACGTCCATTGGACAAGAAAGCACATCCGCCGCCGCATAGGTGATGAGTTGGATAAGTTTTAAGTAGCCAATCCTGTGGCGCCAAGTGGAAAGTGCGCCACATCATCAATAGGATTAGGCTTTAATTAGGCTTAATTAATCATTTTTAATGGTCAAAACTTCTAAAAATTATAAAAAATTACAGAGAAACAAAAAATGCAAATAAATACTCATTTTAAAGAATTTTAGAGGAGAATTAATGAACAATGATTTTAACTATATTTGAATAGTAATTAATGTTTAAAAGTTTAATTACAAAATTAATCAACTTAATTACTCCTTAATTACTTGAGTAATTAATCCCAAATTTTGTAGGATGACTTATGCCTCTAATGATTTTCTTGGTATTTATTGCTTACTTAATTAGAAAAATTGACTAATAAACCTTAACTATTCTTTTAAGTTAATTAATGATTAATTAATCTCATGAATAGTAACAAATTGGTTAATTAAGTTTATTAATCATTGCTCCATAGTAAGTGAACTAAGGAATAGGGTTGGGACCCCTTTCACTAAGTTCATTTCACCCTTTTTTTTAAAATGAAATTAATTAAGATTTAACTAATTAATTAAATCACTTGATCAAATTGAAATCATAATAATATCATACCTTAATTAAGTAAATCATGGGGTAGATCTTTAGGGTTTAATAACCCAAAGGAGTTTAATGAAATTATAGTCCACATGTGTGGGAAAACTATAAGAGTAATTAATTAAGTCCCTTAATCAAATTAACTACTAATCATGAGCCAATTGCATTAAGCCCCTTTTATTTTCTAGGATCATTGCAAGTTTATTTTCGATGCATATCATGTTTGCTCATAATTATTTAGTTAACTACTTTAAGGTGACATAAGTAAGGGTAATTAATTCATCTAATTAAGGTTCATTTTAATTTACCCATAAAATCAACTTAGTTACATTTCCTTAAATTAAATCAAATCACTAATGCGGGAATGGGTTTAAAATAACAAGTGATGATTTCTCTTCTCCTCTTTAAATCAAATCAAATCTAAAATATAATTAATAAAGAAGCTTTGGTTTGCTTTCAATAATCTTATTTGATTTGATTGTCCTTAAGAACTAGTTTGGTTGAATGAATCTCATGCTTATATTTGATTCTCCTCTTTCCAATCATGTTAAATTTTGTATGTCATTTGAATTCATGCATCCATCTTTTCAAAATCAACTAAAATAAAATGGACTTCCTTTATGTAAGCTTTCATGTGTTGATTTAATTTAATATAAGCATGGCTATTATCACTATTAAATCCAAATGTATTTTCAAAAGCTTATAAATCAATAATAATATGTGATATGATCCTAGTTATAAATACATAAGAAATGCATGTGCTTATAGCTTAATGTGTTGATTTATATAAGATTGAATGCTAATGAGTATATAGTTTGGACTTCCTAGGAACACGAGGTTTTAGCTAGCCCACAGGAGGTCATTTGATTACCTCACTTCCCTAGTTTGTTTCTTGGTTGTTGAAATCAAAAAGAGGAAATGTTGAATTTGAATTTGTTCTCAGTTAAAAAACCAAAACCCTAAACCCTAAACAAAACTTGAACCCTAAACCTAAAACCTAAACCCTAAACCACAAACCCTAAAAAATCTTAAACCCTAAACCCTAAAAAATCTAAACCTACACTAAATAAAATAAAAAAACCTAAACCTAAATAAAATAAATAAATAAAAAAAATGTAAACTAAACCCTAAACATAAAAAAATAAAAAAATAAAAAATAAAAACTAAACAAAAATAAATAAATAAAAACCTAAACTAAACTAAAAAATAAAACAAACCTACAAATAAAAAAAACCTATAAACTAAAACTAAATGTAAAATAAAATAAAATAAACCTAAAATAAATAAAATAAAAGATAAATAAAACCTAAACCTAAAAATATATTTAAAATAAAAATAAAAATAAATAAATAAATAAAACATAAACCCTAAACAAAAAAAACCTAAACCTAAAATAAACATGAACCTAAACTAAAATAAACTAAACTAAAATAAAAAAAACCTAAACCTAAACCTAAAATAAACTAAACTTGAACCCTAAACTATATAAAATATAATAAACTAAAAAATAAACCTAAACCTAAACTAAAAAAAACCCTAAAAATAAACCTAAAATAAAATCCTAAAACCTTAACCTAAAAAAATAAAATAAAAACCTAAACCTAAAGCTAAAAATAAAAAATAAAACATAAACCTAAAAAATAAAATAAAAATAAAACTAAACTTAAAAATTAAGATAAACTTAAACCTAAACATAAAAAATAAACTAAAAAAACCTAAGCTAAAATAAATAAACTTAAAATAAAAAACTAAATTAAACAAAAATAAAAATCAATCCTAAATAAAAATAAAAAATATAATAAACTAAAATAAATAGATAAATAAACTAAATAAACTTAAACCTATCAGTTTACTTAATCTTTTAAAAAAACAAAACCCTAAACCCTAAACTTAGAACCCAAACCCTAAACCCTAAAAAAAAAATCATACTAAACTAAAACCTAAAACCTAAACTAAACTAAACCCTAAAACCTAGTAAAACCTAAACTAAAGTAAACCCTAAACTAAACTGAGACTATAAACCTAAACCCTAAAACTAAACTCTAAACCCTAAACCCTAAACCCTAAACCTAAACCCTAAGCAACCCTAAACCCTAAACCTAAACCTAAACCCTAAACCTAAAAACCTAAAAACCTAAACACTAAACTAACCCTAAACCCTAAACCCTAAATAATAAACCCTAAACATTAAGCCTTAAACCCTAAAACCCTAAACACTAAAACTCTAAACCCAAAACTAAACCTAAACCTAAACCCTAAAACCTAAAACCTAAAACCTAAAACCTAAACTAAAACCTAAACCTAAACTAAATAAAACCAAAAAAATAAAATAAATAAATAAGCATAAACCTCAACAAAATAAAAACTAAAACTAAAACCTAAATCAAAACCTAAAAATAAAATAGAATAAACTAATTAAAATAAACTATAATAAAATAAATAAAAACATAAACTAAAATAAGAAAATTTAAAAAGAATAAAAAAAAACCTAAATAAAATTAAAATAAACATAAATTTAAAATAAAATAAACCTAACATGAATAAAATAAAACTAATTAAAAAAACCTAAACCTAAAAAACAAACCTAAAATAAAACCTAAACCCTTACTAAAAAAAAAAAATACCTAAACCTACAATAAAAAATAAAATAAACAACATAAAATAAACCTAAAAAAAACTAAAATTAACTAAACTAAAATAAATAAAACCTAAAACTAAACATAAACCCTAAACTAAATATAATAAAATAAACTAAAATAAACCTAAACCTAAACAAAAAATAAAACCAAAAAATAAAAAACCTAAAATTAAACCTAAAAAAAATAAAATAAAACCTAAACCTAAACCTCAAATAAAATAAATCTTAAATCTAAAAAAATGTAAATAAAATAAAACTCAACCAAAAAAATAAACTAAAATAAAAACCAAAACTAAAATATAATACTAGACAACAATAAAAAAACCTAAAATAAATAAACTAAACTAAATAAAAATAAAAAATAAACATCATAAAAATAAAAAATAAAATAAACTAAAATAAATTAAAAAATACTAAATAAATAAAAGAAGAAATGTTGAATCTGAATTTATTCTCTGCTGAAAAAAAAAACCAAAATCCCTAAACTAAAACTTGAATTATAAACCTAAAACCTAAACCCTAAACCTTTAACCCCAAACAATAAAAACACTAAACCCTAAAACCCTAAGCCTAAACCCTAAACCCTAAAACATAAACTAATCCTAACCACTAAAACAAAAAAGCCCTAAACACTAAACCAACCCTAAACACCAAACCCTAATCCCTAAACCCTAAACCCTAAACTAATTAAAGCCTAAAATAAAATAAATAAAAAATTTAAACCAAAATAAAATAAAAGCTAAACTTAAACTTAGACCTAAAAGAAATAAAATAAAAATAAAAACTAAACTAAATAAAATAAATAAAATCTAAAATATACTAAAAATAATAAAACCTTAATAAAATAAAACTAAACTTAAAATAAAATAAAATAAACCTAAAATAATATAATAAAACCTAAACCTAAAAATAAACCTAAAAAATAAATAAAAATAAAACTAAACCCTAAACAAAAAAAACCTAAACCTAAAACAAAATAAAATAAACCTAAACTAAACTAAAATAAACTAAATTATAATAAATAAAACCTAAACCTAACCCTAAATCAAAAATAAAAAAAATAAAATAAGTAAAAAATAATCCTAAACTAAAAAATAAAACCTAAAAATAAACCTAAAATAATAACCTAAAACCTAAACCTAAATAAATAAAATAAAAACTTAAACCTAAACCTAAAAGTAAAAAAGAAAACTTAAACCTAAAAAATAAAATAAAATTAAAACTAAACTAAAAAACACACCTAAAACTAAACCTAAAAAACAAACAAAATAAAACCTAAATTAAAATAAATAAACCTAAAATCAATAAACTAAACTAAATAAAATAAACGTAATCAAAATAAAAAATAAACTAAATAAACCTAAACATACCTTTAATTTAAAAAAATTTGAAAATAAAAAAATAAAAAACCCTAAAACATACAACCTTAAACCCTAAACCCTAAACCCCAAGCCCTAAACCCTAAACACTAAACCCTAAACCCTAAACCCTAAACCTTAAACTCTAAACCCTAAAAACCTAAAAAACATAAACCTAAACTAAATAAAACCTAAAAATAAAATAAATAAAAAAACCTAAACCTAAATAAAATAAAATGAAAACATAAACTAAAACCTAAACTTATACCTAAACCTAAACCTAAACCTAAAAAGAAAATAAAATAAAAAATAAAAACTAAACTCAAATAAAATAAATAAAATCCTAAACTAAAATAAAAAAATAAAAACCTTAATAAAATAAAAGCTAAACCAAAAATAAAAATAAATTAAACTTAAAATACAATACAATAAAAATAAAAAAAAACTAAACTTAAATAATAAACCTAAAAATAAATAAAAAATAAAACCTAAATTCTAAACTAAAAAAACTTAAACCTAAAATTAAAATAAAATAAACCTAAACATAAACTAAAAAAAAGTAAACTAAAATAAATAAAACCTAAACCTAAACTAAGAAAATTAAATAAACTAAAAATAAACCTAAACTAAAAAATAAAAACCTAAAATCTAAACCTAAAAAAATTAAATAAAAATTTGAATCTAATCCTAAAATAGAAAATAAAACCTAGACATTAAAAATAAACTTGAACTTAAACCTAAACCTAAAGAAGAACCAAATATAAATAACCTAAACTAAAAGAAATAAACCTAAAATAAATAAACTCAACGAAATAAAAATAAAAATAAATCTAAATCAAAATAAGAAATAAACTAAATAAACCTAAATCTATGTGTTTTCTTAATTTAAATTATATTAAAACAATTAAAAAATTAAAATAATTAAAAAAAAGGCTCTAACCCTAAACCTTAAACCTTATAACCTTAAACCTTAAACCCCAAACCCTAAAACATACAACCGTAAACCCTTAACCCTAAACCCCAAACCCTAAACCTAAAGCATTAAACGCTAAACCCTAAACCTTAAAACCTACAAACCTAAAAAAAAAAAAATAAACCTAAACTAAATAAAACTAAAATAAATTAAATAAAAATTAAACCTAAACCTAAATAAAAAAATAAAAAATTAAAACTAAATTAAAATAAATAAAAAACTTATAAATAAAAATTAATCCTAAAAATAAATTAAATAATTAAAAATAAAAACCTAAACTAAAATAAAAACATAAACCTAAAAATAAATAACCTAAATGAAATAAAAATTAAACATAAAATAAAAAGGAAATAAACCTAATATAAAATAAAATAAAAACTAAACAAAAACCTAAACCCAAAAAATAAACATAAAAATAAAACCTAATAATAAATAAAAAATAAAATCTAAACCCTAAACTAAAAAAAAACTAAACCTAAAATAAACAAAATAAAATAAACCTAATCCTAAACTAAAATAAACTAAAATAAAATAAATAAAGCCTAAATGTAAACCAAAACTAAACTAAACCTAAACCCTTAATTAAATAAAATAAAATAAACTAAAAATAAACATAAACCTAAACTAAAAAATAAAACCTAAAAATAAACCTAAAATGAAAACCTAAAACCTTAACCTAAAAAAATTAAAATAAAACCTAAACCTACCTAAAATGAAAATAAAACCAAACCTCAAAATAAAATAAAAATTAAACTAAACTTAAAAATAGAAATAAACCTAAAACTAAATAAAAATATAAACTTAAAATAAATAAATAAACTTAAAATAATTAAACTAAACTAAATAAAAAAATAAAAAAACTAAAATAATTAAAAAAATAAACTAATTAAACCTAAGCATGCGAGTTCACTTAATTTTTTTTTAAAAAACACTAAATCATAAAACCTAAACCCTATACCCTAAACCCTAAATCCTAAGCGCTAAACCCTAAACCCTAAATTATAAAACTAGCCATAAACCCTAAAGCCTAAACCTACAACCCTAAACCTTAAACCCTAAACCATTAAAAACACTAGACCTAAAACACTAAACCCTAAACTCTAAACCCTAAACTAAACTTAATCCCTAAACCCTAAACCCTAATCCCTAAAAAACCCTAAATCCTAAACCTTAAACCCTAAAAGCATAAACCCTAAAACCCTAAAACTTAAACCTTATACCCTAAATAAATTAAAAAATGAACCGAAACACTAAAACCAAATAAACCTAAACTTAAACACTAAGAATAACCAGAACATCACCACAACCGTGCTTAGTCTAGATCTGGAGTTGGAGGTGGAGGTAATTGTAGTGGTGGAGAGTTGTTGGTGGATATGGAGTTGGTGGTGAGCATGGTTAGGAAGAGCAGGAGGTTACCATGATGGTGGCGAGGAGAGATCGGGGATATGATAGTGGATCCTGCAACTGGAGAGGCCACGATGGTTCTAATGGGAACTAGAGAGACTGAAGAATGGCCGATCTGATCCGCTGCTTATGGAACTATGTATTTATTGTAGAGACAGTTCAAATTATCTAGGGTTATTGATTTGCAAATTTTTCATTTATGTCGCCACTTGTGTCTTACAAACTTGGTGTTACTTGGTTGATGAAATCAAAAAGATGAAATGTTGAATCTAAATTTGTTCTATGTTTAAAGAAAAATCAAAAACCCTAAACCTTAAACTAAAACCTGAACCCTAATCCTAAAACCTAAAGCCTAAAGCCTAAAGCCTAAACTCTGAAAATAATAAACCCAAAACCCTGAATCCTAAACCCTAAAACCCTAAACCCTAAATGCTAAACACCAAACCCTAAACCCTAAATCTTAAACCCTAAGCTTACCCTAAACCCTAAACCTAAATTAAATAAAATAAAATAAACTAAAAATAAACCTGAACCTAAACTAAAAAATAAAACCTAAAAATAAACCAAAAATAAAAGCTTAAAACTAAAACTAAATAAATAAAATAAAAACATAAACCTAAACCTAAATGCAAAAATAAAACCCAAACCTAAAAAAGTAAAATAAAATAAAACCCAATCTAAAATAAATAAACTAAACTAAATAAAAAATAAAAATAAACAAAAACAAAAATAAATAATAAAATAAATTAAATAAACCTAAACCTATCACTTTACTTAAGTTAAAAAATTTAAACCCTAAAGCCTAAACAATAACTCTAAACCCTAAACCCTAACCCTAAATCCTAATACCCTAAACTTTATAATATTAACCCTAAACCCTAAACACTAAACACAAAAAACTAAAAACTTAAACCTAAAAATAAAATATAAAAACCTAAACCTAAATAAAATAATAAAATAAAATAAAATAAAATAAACTAATAAAAATAAACAAAAATAAAATAAATAAAAGCCTAAACTAAACTTAAAAAATAAAATAAACCTAAGAATAGAAAACTTAAATAAAATAAAAACTAAACGTAAAATGAAAATAAAATAAACATACAATAAAAAGAAATAAAAACTAAATAAAAACCTAAACGTAAAAAATAAACCTAAAAATAAATAAGAAATAAAACCTAAACCATAAAATAAAATAAAACCTAAACCTAAAATAAAATAAAAATAAACCTAAACTAAAATAAACTAAACTAAAATAAATAAAACCTAAGCTTAAGCATAAAATAAACTAAACCTAAACCTAAACTAAATAAAATAAAATAAACCTAAAGATAAACCCAAAATAAAAACCTAAAACCTAAACCTAAAAAAATAAAATAAAAACCAAAACCTAAACCTAAAAGTTAAAAATAAAACCTACACCTAAAATAAAATAAAAATAAAACTCAACTGAAAAATAAACCTAAACCTAAAAAATAAACTAAAATAAAAAACCTAAAGAAAAATAAATAAACTAAACTAAATAAACATAAAAAATAAAACTAAATAAAAAAAACTAAAATAAATAAAAAATAAACTAAATAAACTAAAATAATAAAAAAATGATAATCCCTAAATCCTACACCTTAAACCCTAAACCCTAAACCCAAAACCCTGAACCAACAACCCTAAACCAACAACCTTAAACCCTAAACCCAAACAATAAATGCTAAACCTTAAAAGCATAAACCCTAAAACCCTAAGCCCTAAACCCTAAACCCTAAACCCTAGCCCTAAACCATAAACCCCAAACCCTAAACCCTAAACATAAACCTAAAGTAACTAAATAAATTTAAAAATAAATCTAAACCCTAAAACCAAATAAAACATAAACCTATATCCTAAGAATGGGTAAACATTGATAGAACAACACTATTAACCAAGCTCGCTAGATCAAGGAGGCTAAGGTGGAGGCTATAAATATCACAAGTGGTGGTGGGGATCTAGAGGTCGGCATATGTGGTGGTGAGCAAGTGGTGGTTATGGAGGAGAAGAGCTAAGGAGGTTACAAATGGCCCGGGAGATCAAGGATATGATGGTGGATCCCGCTGCTCGAGAGGCCAGGATGGTTTTGATGGGCACTAGAGAAACTGAAGAAGAAATGATATGATCTGCTGCTTATGAAAATGTGTCTTTATAGTAGAGACGGTTCTAGTTATGTAGGGTTTTGATTTATTCTATGCGTGCACATTTTTATCTCTATCATCGTTTTCATCTAAGAAAACTTGGTGTGTTACTTGGTTGATGAAATCAAAAAGAAGAAATGTTGAACTTCAATTTGTTCTCTATTAAGAAAAAAAACTAAAAACCCTAAACACTATACTAAAATTGAAAGCTAAACCTAAAACTAAACCCTAAACCCTAAACCCTAAACTATAAACTAAACCTAAACCCTAAACCCTAAAAATCTAAAAACCTAAAACTAAACTAAACAAAACATAAAAATAAAATAAATAAAATAGCCTAAACAAAATAATAATAAAAAAAAATTAAAAAGCATAAACAAAAACTTAAACCTAAACTTAAACCTAAACTTAAACCTAAACGTACAAAGAAAATAAAAAAATAAAATAAATGTAATGTAAAATAAAATAAATAAAAATCTCAACTAAACTAAAAAAATAAAAAACCTAAACAAAATAAAACCTAAATGTAATATAAAAATAAAATAAACCTAAAATTAAATAAAATAAAAACTAAATAACCTAAACCTAAATAATAAACCTAAAAATATTACTTAAAAATAAATAAATAAAATAAAATCTAAACCCTAAACTAAAAAAAAAACCTAAACCAAAAATTAAGATAAAGTAAAATAAACTAAACTAAAATAAATAAAACCTAAAAAAACCTAAAATAAACTAAACCTAAACTAAATAAAATAAAATAAACTAAAAACATAAACTTAAATTAAAAAATAAAACAAAAATAAACCTAAAATTAAAACCAAAACATAAACCTAAAAAATAAAATAAAACCTAAACCTAAGCCTATAAATAAAAATAAAATCTAAATCTAAAAATAAATTATAAAAACTAAACAAAAAATAAACCTAAACCCTATACCCTAAACCCTAAATCCTAAGCTAAACCCTAAATCCTAAATTATAAAACTAGCCATAAACCCTAAAACCTAAACCTACAACCCTAAACCTTAAACCCTAAACCATTAAAAACACTAAACCTAAAACACTAAACCCTAAACTCTAAACCCTAAACTAAACCTAATCCCTAAACCCTAAACCCTAATCCCTAAAAAATCCTAAATCTTAAACCCTAAACCCTAAAAGCATAAACCCTAAAACCCTAAAACTTAATCTTTAAACCCTAAATAAATTAAAAAATGAATCAAAACACTAAAACCAAATAAACCTAAACTTAAACACTAAGAATGGGCAGAACACCACCGCCAACCAAAGCTAGTCTAGACCAAGCAAGGTGGAGTCGGAGGTGGAGGTAATGCTGGTGGTGGGGATTTAGAGTTGGATATGGAGTGGTGGTCGAGCGAGTGGTTCCAGAGAGGAGGACGAGGTTACCATGGTGGCGAGGAGAGATCGGGGAGGATAGTGGATCCCAACTGGAGAGGCCGCGATGGTTCTAATGGGAACTGGAGAAACTGAAGAATGGCCAATCTGATCCACTGCTTATGGAACTATGTCTTTATAGTAGAGATAGTTCAAATTATCTAGGGTTATTGATTTGCACATTTTTTTATCTATGTTGTCACTTGTGTCTTAGAAAACTTGGTGTTACTTGGTTGATGAAATCAAAAAGATGAAATGTTGAATCTAAATTTGTTCTATGTTTAAAGAAAAATCAAAAACCCTAAACCCTAAACTAAAACCTGAACCCTAATCCTAAAACCTAAAGCCTAAAGCCTAAAGCCTAAAACCTGAAAATAATAAACCCAAAACCATGAATCCTAAACCATAAAACCCTAAACCCTAAATTCTAAACACCAAACCCTAAACCTTAAATCTTAAACCCTAAGCTAACCCTAAACCCTAAACCAAAATTAAATAAAATAAAATAAACTAAAAATAAACCTAAACCTAAACTAAAAAATAAAACCTAAAAATAAACCAAAAATAAAAGCTTAAACCTAATACAAAAAAATAAAATAAAAATGTAAACCTAAACCTAAATGCAAAAAATAAAACCCAAACCTAAAAAGTAAAATAAAAAAAAAAACCTAATCTAAAATAAATAAACTAAACTAAATAAAAACAAAAAATAAACAAAAACCAAAATAAATAATAAAATAAATTAAATAAACCTAAACCTATCACTTACTTGTTAAAAAATTCAAACCCCTAAAGCCTAAACAGTACACTCTAAACCCTAAACCCTAACCCTAAATCCTAATACCCTAAACTTTATAACATTAACCCTAAACCCTAAACACTAAACACAAAAAACCTAAAAACTTAAACCTAAAAATAAAATATAAAAAAACCTAAACCTAAATAAAATAATAAAATAAAATAAAATAAATAATAAAAAAATAAACAAAAATAAAATAAATAAAAGCCTAAACTAAACTTAAAAAATAAAATAAACCCAAGAATAGAAAACTTAAATAAATAAAAAAACTAAATGTAAATGAAAATAAAATAAACATACAATAAAAAAAGAAATAAAACTAAACAAAAAACCTAAAAAAAAAATAAACCTATAAATAAGAAATAAAACCAAAACCATAAACTAAAATAAAACCTAAACCTAAAATAAAATAAAATAAACAACATAAAATAAACATAAACCTAAACTAAAATAAGCTAAACTAAAATAAATAAAACCTAAACTTAAGCATAAAATAAACTAAACCTAAACCTAAACTAAATAAATTAAAATAAACCTAAAGATAAACCTAAAATAGAAACCTAAAACCTAAACCTAAAAAAATAAAAAAAAATCCAAAACCTAAACCTAAAAGTTAAAAATAAAACCTGCACCTAAAAAATAAAATAAAAATAAAACTCAACTGAAAAATAAACCTAAACCTAAACCTAAACCTAAAAAATAAACTAAAATAAAAAACCTAAAGAAAAATAAATAAACTAAACTAAATAAACATAAAATAAAACTAAATAAAAAAAACTAAAATAAATAAAAAATAAACTAAATAAACTAAAATAATAAAAAAATGATAATCCCTAAATCCTACACCTTAAACCCTAAACCCTAAACCAACAACCCTAAACCCTAAACCCAAACAATAAACGCTAAACCTTAAAAGCATAAACCCTAAAACCCTAAATCCTAAACCCTAAACCCTAAACCCTAGCCCTAAACTATAAACCCCAAACCCTAAACCCTAAACATAAACCTAAAGTAACTAAATAAATTTAAAAATAAATCTAAACCCTAAAACCAAATAAACCTAAACATAAACCTAAATCCTAAGAATGGGCAGAACATTGATAGCAGGAACAACACTATTAACCAATAGAGATCCTGAGGCAAGGTGGAGGCACAATTATCACAAAGGGTGGTGGGGATCTAGACTTGCATATGTGGTGGTGGTTATGGAGGGGAGAAGAAAAGGTTACAACCTAAGTGGGGAGAGATCAAGGATATGATGGTGGATCCCGCTGCTCGAGAGGCCAGGATGGTTTTGATGGGAACTAGAGAAACGGAAGAACAAATGATCTGATCTATTGCTTGTGAAAATGTGTCTTTATAGTAGAGACGGTTCTAGTTATGTAGGGTTTTGATTTACTCTATGCGTGCTCATTTTTATCTCTATCATCGCTTTCATCTAAGAAAACTTGGTGTGTTACTTGGTTGATGAAATCAAAAAGAAGAAATGTTGAACCTCAATTTGTTCTCTATTAAGAAAAAAAAACTAAAAACTCTAAATACTAAACTAAAATTGAAAGCTAAACCTAAAACCTAAACCCTAAACCCTAAATCCTAAACTATAAACTAAACCTAAACCCTAAACCCTAAAAATCTAAAAACCTAAACCTAAACTAAACAAAACATAAAAATAAAATAAATAAAAAACCCTAAACAAAATAATAATAAAAAAAATTAAAAAGCAAAACAAAACTTAAACCTAAACTTAAACCTAAACGTACAAAGAAAATAAAAAAATAAAATAAATGTAATGTAAAATAAAATAAATAAAAATCCCAACTAAACTAAAAAAATAAAAAACCTAAACAAAATAAAACCTAAATGCAATATAAAAATAAAATAAACCTAAAATTAAATAAAATAAAAACTAAATAACCTAAACCTAAACAATAAACCTAAAAATATTACCTAAAAATAAATAAATTAATAAAATCTAAACCCTAAACTAAAAAAAAAACCTAAACCAAAAATTAAGATAAAATAAACATAAACTTAAACTAAAATAAACTAAACTAAAATAAATAAAACCTAAACCTAAACCTAAAATAAACTAAACCTAAACGTAAACTAAATAAAATAAAATCAACTAAAAAAACATAAACCGAAACTAAAAAATAAAATAAAAAATAAACCTAAAATTAAAACCAAAACTTAAACCTAAAAAAATAAAATAAAACCAAACCTATTATAAATAAAAATAAAATCTAAATCTAAAAAATAAATTATAAATAAAACTAAACAAAAAATAAACCTAAACCTAAACCTAAACCTAAAAAAAACAAAAATAAAAATCCTAAATTAAATTAAATAAACATAAAATAAATAAACTAAACTAAATAAACTGAAACCTACAAGTTTACTTCATTTAAAAAAAAAACCCTAAACCCTAAACATAAAATCCTAAACGCTAAACTCTAAACCATAAACCTTGAAACTAAACCTAAACCATAAACCATAAACCCTAAACTAACCCTAAGCCATAAACCCTAAACCCTAAACCCTAAACCGTAAACCTTGAATCATAAACCCTAACACTAACCCTAAATCCTAAACCCTAAACTGTAAAGCCTAAAACCTTGAACCTTAAACCCTAAACTAACCCTAAACACTAAACTATAAACCTAAAACTTAAAGCTATAACCTAAACCCTAAACTAAACCCTAAACCCTACCTAACCTAAACTAAACTAACCTAAACTAAACCTAAAACCTAAAACTCTAAAGTTTAAAGACTAAAGTTTAAACCTAAACTTAACTAAACCCAAACTAAAATACTAAACCTAAAACTAAACCTTACTAACTTAAACTCTAAATTTAAAACCTAAACTATGAACATATAACTTAAACCTAAACCTAAATAATAAACCTAAACTTAATCCTAAGTTTTATCCTAAACTATAAACTAAAACTAAACCTAAACTATACCTTATACCTATACACTTACCTAAACTAAAACCTAAGTTCTAAAATCAGATAAATCTAAGTTTTAAACTTAACTAAAATTTAAACTAAACACGAATTAAACCTAATCTAACCTAAACCTAAAGCAACCCTAACTAAAACACTAAAATCAAAACCCTAAACCCTAAACACAAAATCTAAACCTAAACTCCTAACCCTAAATGCTAAACTCCTAAACCTAAACCCTAAACACTAAACCCTAATAAAAAACCTAAACCCTAAACTAACCTAAACCTAAACCTTAACCCTAAACACTAAACCCTAAAACCTAAACCCTAAACAATAAACCCTAAAACTAACCCTAAACCCTAAACTAAACCCTAAATAAAATAAAATAAACATAAACCTAAAACATAAACCTAAAAAATAAAATAAATAAAATCTAAATAAACAAATAATAACCTAAACTTAAAATAAACCTAAAAAATAAAATAAAATAAAAATAAAAAATAAACTAAAATAAAATAAATAAAAAACCTAAACTAAACTAAATAATAAAATAAACATAAATAAAAAAACCTAAATAAACTAAAAAAATAAAATAAAAATAAATAAAATAAATAAACCTAAATAAAATCTAAACCTAAAAAAATAAATAAAATAAAATAAACCTAAACTAAAACCTAAACCTAAAATAAAATAAACCTAAATTAAAATAAATTAAAATAAAATAAATAAAACTAAACTAAAAATCCTAAACCCTAAACCTAAACCCTAAACCTAAATAAAACCTAACCTAAACTAAAATACCTAAAATAAACCTAAACAAAAATAAATAAAACCCTAAAAAAATATAAACCCTAAACTAAAACTAATAAACCTAAACCTAAACTAAAAACCTAAAACCTAAAACCCTAAACTAAAAACTAAACCTAAACCTAAACTAACCTAAACCCTAAACTTAAACCCTAAACCTAACCTAAACTAAAACTAAACTAACTCTAAACTAAACCTAAACCCTAAACCTAACTAAACTAAACCTAAATTTTAAATAAACCTAAACTCTAAACCTAAACTAAACTAAACTAAAATTAAAACACTAAACTATAAAACCTAAACTAAACTATAAACCTAAAACCTAAACTTAAATTTAAACTTAAACCTTTAAACCTAAATCTAAAACCCTAAACTTAAACCTAAACCTAAACCTAAACTAAAACACAAAACTTAAACCTAAACCTAAACCTAAACTCCTAAACTAAAACACAAACCTTAAAAAACTAAAACCTAAACCTCCTAAACTAAACCTAAACAAACCTAAACTAAACTCCTAAACTAAAAATTAAACCTAAACTAAAAAACTAAACTAAACCCTAAACATAAACCTAAACTAAAAAACTCAAAAAAAAAATAAACTAAATTTAAAAAAACAAAATAAAAAATAAAAAAAAAACTAAATAAAAAAAATAAAAAAACTAAACTAAAAAAATAAATATAAAAAAAAAACTAAAATAAAATAAAAAAAAAATAAATAAAAAAAAAAATAAAATAAAAAAAATAAAATAAACTAAAACCTAAAATAAAATAAATCTAAATTAAAATAAACTAAAATAAAAATTAAAAATAAATAAACATAAACCCTAAACTAAAACTAAACCTAAACCCTAAATAAACCCTAAAACTATAAACTAAAACTAAATTAAACTAAAGTTTAAAAAAACTTAAACCTAAACTAAAACTAACTAAACTAACCTAAACTAAACCTAAAACTAAAAACCTAAACTAAACACTAAACCAACCTAAACTAAACCTAAACTAAACTAACCTAAACTAAACTAAACTAAACTAACCTAAACCCTAAGCCCTAAACCCTAAACCCTAAACCCTAAAACACTGAACCCTAAACCCTAAACCATAAAATATAAAACCCTATACCCTAAGCCCTAAACCCCAAACCCTAAACCATAAACTATAAACCATAAACCCTAAACCATAAACCTTAAACCCTAAAAACCTAAACACCTAAACCTAAACTAAATAAAACCTAAAATTAAAATAAATTAAATAAAACCTAAAAATAAAATAAATTAAAAACCTAAACCTATATAAAATAGAAACCTAAACTAAAACCTAAATCTGAACCTAAACCTAAAAATAAAATAAAATAATAAATAAAAACTAAATTAAAATAAAATAAAGAAAACCTTAACTAAACTAAAAAAAATAAAATAAACCTAAAAATAAAAAACCTAAATAAAATAAAAACTAAATGTAAAATTAAAATAAAATAAACATAAAATAAAAACTAAATAATAACCTATACCTAAAAAATAAAGAAAAATAAAACATAAACATAATTAATGAACTAAACCTAAACCCTAAACTAAAAAAAAAACCTAAACCTAAAATAAACAAAAGAAAATAAATATAAACCTAAACTAAAATAAACTAAACTAAAAGAAATAAAACTTAAACCCTTAATCCTAAACCCAAAACCTAAAATTGTAAACCATAAACCCTAAACCCTAAACCCTAAAATCCTAAACCCTAAACCCTAAACCCTAAAACCCCAAACCCTAAACCATAAACCCTAAGCCCAAAGCCCTAAACCTTAAATCCTAAACACTAAACCCTAAACCCTAAGTTAAAACCCTAAACCCTAAGCCCTAAAAACCTGAAACACTAAAAACCTAAAAACTTAAACCTAAACTAAATATAGCCTAGAAATATAATAAATAAAAAAACCTAAACCTATAAAAAATAAAAATAATATAAATAAAATGTAAACCTAAACTAAAACCTAAACCTAAACCTAAACCTAAAATAAAAATAAAAATAATAAAAACTAAACAAGAATAAAATAAATAAAACCTAAACTAAACAAAAAAAATAAAATAAACCTAAAAGTAAAACCTAAACACAAACAAAAAATAAAATCAACCTAAAATAAAACTAAATAAAACCTAAACCTAAGCAATAAACCTAAAATAAAAAAAAAAAAAACCTAAACCTAAAATAAATAAAAAAATTAAACCTTGACAAAATAAATTAAGCTAAAATAAATAAAACCTAAACCTAAAATAAACTAATCTTAAACAAAAACCTAAACTAAATAAAATAAAATAAACTAAAGATAGACCTAAACCTAAAGATAAACTTAAAATAAAAACCTAAAACCTAAACCTAAAAAAAGTAAAATAAAAACCAAAACCTAAACCTTAAAAAATAAAAATAAAACCAAAACCTAAAAATGAAGTAAAAATAAAACTAAACTAGAAAAATAAACGTAAACCTAAACCTAAACCTAAAAAATAAACTAAAATAAAAAGCCTAAACTAAAATAAATATGTAAAACCAAATAAAAGTAAAAAATAAACCTAAACAAAAATATGAAATAAACTAAATAAACTAAATAAACCTAAACCTACCAGTTTCTTTAATTAAAAAAATCCCTAAATGCTAAACCCTAAACCCTAAACACTAAATCCTAAACTAGAAAACCTAAACCCTAAACCCTAAAACTAACCTTAATCACTAAACCCTAAGGCTACAACCCTAAACCCTAAACTCTAAAAAAGTCTTAACCCAAAACTCTAAACCATCAATCCTAAACACTAAACACTAAACCTTAACCTAATCCTTAAACCATAAAGCCTAAGCCCTAACCCTAACCTTAGACCTCTACCCTAATCCCTAAACTATAAATAAATCAGAACCTTAAACTATAAATAAACCTAAACTCTAAACTCAAATTAAAACCTAAACTAAACCTAAACTAAACTAAACAACTAAACCTAAACTAAACCTAAACTAAAAATATAAACCTAAAGTATAACACTAAACCTAAACCTAAACTTAAACCTAACTCCTATACCTAAACTAAAACCCTAAACACTAACTAAACCAAACCTTAAACCTACAACCCTAAAATTATCCCTAAACCTACAACCCTAAACCCAAAAACCTAAACCATAAAACCCTAAACCCTAAATTGTAAAACCCTAAATGATAAACCCCAAACCCTAAACCCTAAACCATAAAACCTACAACCCTAAATCCTAAACTCTAAACCCCAAACCCTA
Source organism: Cymbidium sinense (assembly GCA_021442155.1). Classification (NCBI taxonomy): domain Eukaryota; kingdom Viridiplantae; phylum Streptophyta; class Magnoliopsida; order Asparagales; family Orchidaceae; genus Cymbidium; species Cymbidium sinense. The sequence continues at coordinate 12,334,234 of CM038215.1, forward strand.
AACACTAAACTATAAACCCTAAAAAACTAAAAACCTAAACCTAAAATAAATAAAACCTAAAATAAAATAAATAATAAAACCAAAACCTAAATAAAAAAATTGAAACTAAAACCTAAACCTAAAGCTAAACCTAAACCAAAAATAAAATAAAATAAAATAAAAACTAAATTAAAAAAAATAAATAAGAACCTAAACTAAACTAATAAAATAAAAAACCTAAATAAAAAAAAGACTACATGAAAAATAAAAATAAAATAAACCTAAAATAAAATAAAAGAAACTAAAAAAAAAACTAAAGCAAAAAAATAAACATAAAAATAAAACTTAAAAATAAAAAAAATTAACCTAAAGCCCTAAACTAAAAAAAAAACCTAAACCTAAAATAAACAAAATAAAATAAACATAAACCTACACTTAAATAAACTAAACTCAAATAAATAAAACCCAAACCCTAAACCCTAAACCCTAAACCATAAACTCTGAAACCCTAAACCCTAAACCCTAAACCCTAAACCCTAAACCCTAAATCCTAAACCCTAAACTCTAAAAACCTAAAAACCAAAACTTAAACTAAATAAAACCTAAAAATAAAATAAAATAAAATAAAAACCTAAACTAAAATATAAACCTAAACCTAAACCTAAAACTAAAAATAAAATGAAATACAAAATATAAAATTAATAAAAATAAAGTAAATAAAAATCTAAACTATACTAAATAATAAAATATACCCAAAAATAAAAAACCTAACTAAACTAACCCTAAACCTTAAACCCTAAATCGTAAACCCTGAATCATAAACCCAAACACTAACCATAAATCCTAAACCCTAAACCCTAAACCCAAAGCTAAAAGCCTTGAACCTTAAACCCTAAATAACTATTAAACTAAACTATTAAAACCCTTAAGCCAAAGTTAAATCAGAACCTAAACCCTAAACCTTAATCTAACCTAAGCTAACCTAAACCTAAACCTAAAACTAAAACCCTAAAGCGAAACACTAAACCCTAAACCCTAAACTAACCTAAACCCTAAACCCTAAAACACTAAACCTAAAACCCTAAACCCTAACCCTAAAACCCTAAACCGAAACCCTAAACCCTAAACTGAAACCCTAAACCCTAAACCAAAACCCTAAACCCTAAACCTTAAAACCCTAAACTCTAAACCCTAAGCCCTAAATCCTAAATTGTAAACCTTAAACCCTAAAACCAAAACTCTAAAACCTAAACCCTAAACCCTATACCCTAAATCATAAAAAAAATAAAAATAATTGAAAACAATAAAATAAAATAAAATAAAAATAAAAAATAAAAAAATTAAAAAATTAAAAGAATTAAAAATAAAACTAAAATATATAAAAAATCAGAACCCTAAGATAAACCCTAAACCCTAACCCTCACCTTAAACTAGAAACCCTATAACCTTAAGCTTTAAACCCTAAACTAACCCTAAACCCTAAAAAACACGAAACCCTAAACCCTAAACCCTAAACCCTTAACCTTAAACCCTAATCTGACCCTGAACCCTAAGCTAACCCTAAACCTTAAACCCAAAAAACCCTAAAAACAAAACCCTAAATACTAAACCCTAAACCCTAAATCCTAACCCTAAAATGCAAAACACTAAAATGTTAAACCCTAAACCCTAAAATGCTAAACCCAAAAAACCCTAAAGCCTAAACCCTAAGCCCTAAACCAAAAACCATAAACCCTAATCTATCCATAAACACTAAGCTAACCATAAACTACAAAAATCAAAAACCCTAAAGCCAAAACACTAAACCCTAAACCTTAAACCCTAACCCTAAACTCTGAACCATAAACCTTAAAACACTAAACTTAGAAACTAAACCTAAACCTAACCTAAGCTCTACACATAACCTAAAACTTACAACTAAACCTAAACTCTAAACTTGAAACCTAAACTATAAACCTTAAGTTCTAAATAGTGTGAACTCAAGAAACCTTAAACCTTAAACTCTAAACTCTAAAGTTTAAACTCTAAACCCTAAGCTCTAAACCTAAAACTCTAACTAACTCTTAAACTTAAAACCTAAAGCTGTAACCTATAACCTAATTTTAAACCTAAATCTAACCTAAAACCTAAAACACTAAAGTTTAAACCTACTCCTAAACTATAAACTAAACTTCTAATTTTAAACTCTAAAATTTAAATAACCCTAAACCTTAAACTATAAGTTAACCTTAGACACTAAACTATAAACCTAAACCTAAGCTCTAAACTCTAAACTCCTAACCTAACTTTAAAGTAAACCCTAAACCTAAAACCTTATAACCTAAGTTTTAAACTATAAACTAACTTCTAAACCCTAAAATACTAAACCCTAAAGCTCTAAACTTAAACCTAATCTAACTTAAACCTTGTTAACCTAAACCTTAAACTCTAACTCAACAGAAACTTAAAACCTAAACCCTAAACTCTAAACCCTAAACACAAACCTAAACCCTAAAACTAACCTTAAAACCTAAACCCCAAACCTTCATCCCTAAACCTTAAACCCTAAACCCTAAAACCCTAAACCTTAAAGCGTAAACTGTAAACCCTAAACTGTAAAACCCTGAACCCTAAATACTAAACCGTAAACCTTAAACCATAAAAAATACAACTTATACCCTAAACCCTAAACCCCTAAAAATGTAAACATAAACTAAATAAAGCCAAAAAATAAATAAAAAACCTAAATCTAAATAAAATAAAAATGTAAACTTAAACCTAAACCTAAAAAATCAAATAAATTAATAAAATAAAAACTAAACTAAAATAAAGTAAATAAAAACCTAAATTATACTAAAAAATTAAATAAACATAAAAATTTAAAACTAAATAAACTAGAAGTTAAATGTAAAATAAAAATAAAATAAAACTAATCTAAAAAATAAAAAGTAAATAAATTCCTAAACATAAAAAAGTAACCAAAAATAAATTAAAAATAAAACCTAAATCATAAACTAAAAAAAAATGTAAACATAAAATAAACATAAACCTAAATTAAAGTAAACTAAACTAAAATAAATAAAACCTAAACCCTAAACCCTAAATGCTAAACCCTAAACCCCATACCCTTAACCCTGAACCTTAAACCCTAAACTGAAAACCCTAAACCTTAAACCCTAAAAACCTATAAACCCAAACCTAAATTAAATAAAACCTACAAATAAAATAAATAAGAAAACCTAAACCTTTATAAAAAAAATAAAAAATAATAAAAACCTAAACTAATACCTAAACCTAAACCTAAACGTAAAGGTAAAAATAAAATTAAATAAAATATAAAAGCTAAACTAAAAGAAAATAAATTAAAACATAAACTAACTAAAAAAATAGAATAAACCTAAAAAAATAACCTAAATATAAAATAAAAATAAAATTAACCTAAACTAAAATAAGAATAAAATAAACCTAAACCTAAGATAAACCCAAAAATAAATCCTTAAAATAAATAAAATAAAAAACTAAAGCCTAAACTAAAAAAACTAAACCTAAAATAAAAATAAAATAAACCTAAAGCTAAATTTAAATAAACTAAACTAAAACAAATAAAACCGAACCTAAACCTAATTCGAAGCTAAACTAAATAAAATAAAAATAAAAAAAAATTTAAACCTAAAATAAACCTAAAATAAAACCTACAACCTAAAGCTAAAATAAAAAATAAAACCTAAACTTAAACCAAAATAAAAAAATAAAACCTAAATTTTAAAATATAAAATAAAACTTAAACCTAAAATAAAATATAAATAAACTAAACTAAAAATAAACTGAAGCTAAACCTAAACCTAAAAAATAAACTAAAATAAAAAATTTAAACTAAAGGTAAATAAACATAAAATAAATAAACTAAACTAAAAAAAATAAACCTAAATAAACATATAAAATAAAATAAAATAAATAAAATAAATATACCCAAACCTATTGGTTCATTTAATTTTTTTTTAAAACCCTAAACACTAAAATTAACTCTTAATATGTACACTGTGAAACCTAAACCCTAAACCCTAAAACACTTGACCCTCTTTAAACCCTAAACTCTAAAACCAAAATAACCCTAACCTGGAACGTTAAAATATAAACCTAAATAAATATAAACCCTAAACCCTAACCTGACGGGACCCTAGTTTAAAGGCTAAACCCAAAACCCTAGGCAGTTAGACCCTGACACTAAACCCTACCCTAAACCTTAAAGCGGACCCTAAATCTAAAGACCAGGGTGGTGAGCCATGATCTGACCCTGACCCATAAACCCAAGACCACTGAGCCACAGGCTAAACACTAAACCCAACCATGGACCATAAAACTAAACCCTGATGCTAAACCACTGGGCCAGGAGTCCTGGGCCCTGGACCCTAAGTGAGCCCTAACCTGACCCTAGGCCGACCCTGAAGCTGCATCACTAAACCCCAGAATGCTAAACCACACTGACCCTGACCCTAGATAAATAAAAGAAAAACTTGTAAAGATGAGAGCCTAAACTAAAATGAGCCTACATAAACCTAAACCTAAAAAGATAAAATAATAAGTAAAACTAAATTAGATAAAGTAAATAAAATGTTAACTAAAGGCTAAAAAAAATAAATAAACCTAAAGATAAAAGAAAATGAATAACACTAAACATAAAATAAAATATAATAAACATAAAATAATAACCTATACCTAAAAATAACTCAAAATAAAACCTAAAGTGATTAAAGAACTACTAAACCACAAACATAAAACCTAAACCTAAAATAATCAAGAGAAAATAAATATAAACTAAACTAAAGATAATCTAAACTAAATAAATAAACTTAAACCCTTAATCCAGCCCAGACCCTAGTGAGGCTGAGAGCCTAAACTTACTAAAACCCTAAACCCTAAACCCTCATTAAAACTGGGACCCTAAATCCTAAACCCTAAACCCTAAAACCTACAACCCTAAACCTTAAACCCTAAACAATAAACCCTAAACTGCAAACCCTAAACCCTAAATCGTAAACCCTAAACTAAAAACCCTAAACCCTAAACCCTAAAACCTGATACCCTAAAAACCTAAAAACAAAAATCTAAACTAAATATAACCTAAAAATAAAATAAATTAAAAACTTAAACCTAAATAAAATAAAAATAATTAAAATAGAATAAAAACCTAAATTAAAACCTAAACCTAAACATAAACAAAAAAAAATAATAATAAAACTAAATTAAAATAAAATTAAATAAAACCTAAATTAAAATAAAAAATAAAATAAACCTAAAAGTAAAATCTAAACTTAAAAGAAAATAAAATCAACTTAAAATAAAAACTAAATTAAAACCTAAACCTAAGCAATAAACCAAAAAATAAATAAAAGTAAAACCTAAACATAAAATAAATAAATAAAACATATACCTAATTTAAAATAAACTAAGCCAAAATAAATAAACCTAAAGGCACGAATAAACTAAACCTAAACTAAATAAAATAAAATAAACTAAAATAAACTAAACCCAAAGATAAACCTAAAATTAAAACCTAAAAACAAAAAAGTAAAATAAAATAAAACCTAACCCTAAAAAAATAAAATAAAATCAAAATAAAACTAAACTAGAAAATAAACATAAACCTAAACCTAAACCTAAAAAATAAACTAAAATAAAAACATAAACTAAGATAAACACTAAACAAAATAAATAAATAAACCTAAAAATATAATAGATAAACTAAATAAACTAAATAAACCTAAACACCTTTTTGTTAAATTAAAAATGCCTAAATCTAACACTCCCAAACCCTAAATCACAGGCCACTCCTGGGCCCTAAACTAAAGGCCCCAGCCTTGATCCCTGGGCCCTGCTGCTTCACTGGAGTCCTAAACCACTAAGGCCATCAGACCAAAGGCTGAAACATCTACACTGGGCTAGCCCTGATCACTGACCACACCTGACCCCTAGGCCTTGATCAGTCTATGGGCCAGCCCAAGACCCTGGGCCCTAGGCCACTAAAGGCACTAACCCTGGGCCACTGAGGCTGAGCCATGACCATGCGGTTAGGTTGACTCACAGGCCTTAGGACAGGCTTGGACCCTGGGGACCCAGGCCTTGTGCTGCCACCCAGACCTAAGGCCCTACCCTGACCTGAGCCCTGGGTTTAAGACCCTAAACCTGAGGCGTAGGCCCTAAACCTAAATCATACCTGCCCTGGGTTGCCACCTGCCACATGGCTGGGCCCTGGGCCCTAGGCCATAAATGGTAAGACCCTAGTGTTGAGCCTAAAGGCCACAAGGCCTATAACCCTGGGCCTTAGGGCCTGGGCCCCAGACCCTGGGCCTGAGCTATGGGCCTTAGCCGTTGACCTGACACTAAAGGCTAAAAGCTAAACTTAAACAGATAAAGATCTAAAGTAAAGATAAATAAAACCAACATAAATAAAACCTAAACTAATGGCTAAACTAAACCTAAATTCTTAAATAAGATAAAATAAAATAAAACTAAATTAAAGATAAAATAAATAAAACCTAAACTAAACTAAAAATAAAATAAACCTAAAAGAAAAACCTAAAAAAAAATATAAAATGGATGCAAAATAAAACAAAATAAACCTAAAAGAAAATAAAACTAAAAAAAAACATGGACCTAAAAAATAATCCTAAAAATGTATAAAATTAAACGAGCCCTAAACTAAAAAATACTAAATCTAAAATAAACATAAACCTAAACACATAAAAATAAACTAAAATAAATAAACATAAACCATAAACCAAAAACCTAAACCCTAAACCCTAAACCCTACCCTAAATCCTAAACCTTAAACCCTAAACCCCAAACTCTAAAAACCTAAACTTAAATAAAATAAACCATTAACCTTAAACCCTAAATTTAAAACTAAAGACCATTAAATAAATAAAACTAAAAAATTAAAATAAAATAAAACCTAAATTAAAGGCTTAAACCAAAACCTAAACCTAAACCTAAAATAAAATGGATAAAATATAAAATTTATAAAATGAATAAATAAAACTTAAACTAAAGGCAAAATAAAATCTAAAAATAAAAACTAAATAAAATAATAACATAAAGATAAATTAAAGATAAATGTGAAATATACCCTAGGCCTGAGCCTGGGCCTGAGGCATGGCCGGATCATAAACCCTGACTGACCCTAGATCAGCCCTGAGGCGTGAGGCTAAGACGGACAGCCAGGCCACTGACCTGACCTGAGCCATGAGCCAAAGGCCAGAATGGCTGGGCCCTAGGCCCTGGGCCCCAGGACCCTGATCTGACAGGCCCAGGCCCTGACCCCGAGCCCTGGGCCAAGCCCAAGACCCTGGGCACAGGACTAGGCCCTGAGCCACTCAGCTTGACCACTGAGCAGACCACACCTGGGCCCAAGGCCCTAGGCCCTGGGCCACTGAGCCCTTATTCTTGACTTACCTGGGCTAAGGCTCCCTGGACAGCCTGACCCTACCACTGGATACTGAGCAGTAAGACCCTGGGCAGTGATCCACTGGCGCCATATCTGGAGTTATGGGCACAGACCCTGGGCCAGACCACATGTGCCCTGTGCTCATCTTGGGCCTAAGACCCTAGGCCCTGGGCAGGTATGACCCTGGGCTTTAACCCTAGGCTACCTGGGCTTAAAGAGAGACCACTGACCCTGGGCCCTAGTGCATTGACCCTGATCTGACCACTGAGCCCAGGGTGACCCTGACCCCCAAGCACTAGGTTGTGGGCCCTAACTGAGCCACAACTGATAAAAGGCCAGGCCCTCTGACCCTGGGCTCTGACTCCAGGCCCTAAGCGCTGGGCCTCCTGAGCAGGTACTATATAAAGATCTTTGGGACCACTGGGCCTGAGGCGTGACCTCCATAGACATGCACTGGACCTGGGCACTAACCCCCAGACATAGCCTAAAGATAAATAAATAAATGCCTAGTTTAAACAAAATAAATCACACTTAAACATAAACCTAGATAAGATAAAGATAAAAGGTAAAGCTAAAATAAAGATAAAATAAAACCTAAAACTAAATAATAAAATAAATATAAAAAAAATAAAACCTAAAATACTAAAGCTAAATGTAAAATAAATAAAACTAAAATAAAATAAATTAGAAACTAAATAAAGATCCTAAACTAAAATAAATAAAATAAAATTTAAACTTAAACTAAAAAACCTAAACTAAAATAAAATAAACCTAAATTAAAATAAATTAAAATAAAATAAACAAAACTACACTAAACTAATCACAGGCCCTAAACCTTAGGCCACACTACTAGTAATGACATATCCCAAACCAATGCAAAGCACAAGTTTGGGATCCTTAAGCCCCAGACTAACCCAAACTCAAAACCCTAAAGGCCTAGGCGTGAAACCCTAAACCAAAACCTAAATCCTAAAACAACCTGCAGTGAGCCTCAAAAGGCCAAAACCCTAGGGCTAAACCTCCACAGGCCAGGCCCCGCCCTAGGCCCTGGGCCTAAACCACAGGCCCTGACACCGAGCCATGAGCCTAAGTGACCTGAGCCTGATCCACGTCCATGATCCCTGATCCATGAGCCACAAGATCCTGGATCCTGGCCCTAGGCCCTGAGCCTAAAACCTTTGGGCCAGGCCATGCCTAAAGACTACGGACCTGGAGCCACTGGGCCACAGGCCCTGGACCATGGGCCCAAAGGCCACTGGGCAGGCTGGGCCCTGGGCCCTGGGCCTTGCACTGATCTGCCCTGAGCCACTGACCTGGCAGCCCAGGCCAGGCCCAAGGCATGACCCTGTGCTGAGCCTGGGCCCTAGGCCCTTTGACCCTGACCACTGGGCCAAGACCTGGGCCCAGGCCCTGGGCCACTGGATCTGGTGAGCCTGATCTGACCCTCCAACAGGCGTTGGGCCCTGGAGTCTGAGGATATGACCTGGGCTCTGGGCCACTGAGCCATAGGGCCAAAGGCCCTGGGTTTGAGGTGGGACCACTGAGCGCTGGTCTGACCTGGGCCACTGATCTGACCCAGGGCCACACTGAGATCCTGGGCCTGAGGCTGAGCCAGGCCCTGACCTGAGCCCTGGGCCACAGCCTGACCTAGGCCATGATCAAAGGCTGACAGCCCAGGCTGACCTGGCTCTGGGCCTAAGGCCTGGGCTGAGCCACCAGGCCCTAACCTGGACCACTGGGCCTGAGCCAAAAAGAAATAGCCTGTGCCCTGGGCCCTGGGCCCCAGGCCCTGGGCCATGGGCTATGGGCCATAGGCCCTGGGCCTGGGCCAGGCCCTGAGGCCCTGAGCACTGAGGCCTGGCTAATAAAACCTAATAAGATGATTAAATAATACAAAGATAGATAAATTAAAAGGCCTGAGCACTATAAGATGAGCCTAGCTAAGACCTAAATCAGGACTAAACTAAAATAAGATAAAATAATAAATAAAACTGTTAAAGATAAAATAGAAGGCCTTGTAAACTAAAAAAATAAAATAAACAAGATAAAACCTAAATAGATAAAAACTAGATGTGATTAAAATAAAATAAACATAAAATAAAACTAAATAACCTATACCTAAATAAAGGAAAGATAAAACATAAACATGATTAATGGACTAAACCTACCCTGACTAAAAGGCCTAAACCTAAATAAAGAGAAAATAAATATAAACTACTAGATAAACTAAACTAAAAGAAATAAACTTAAACCTTAATCCTAGCCCAAAGACCTAAAGGGTGTGTGCCATGAGCCTGGGCCCTGACCACAGATCCTGGGCCACAGGCCACTGAGCCACAAGACCCAGACCTGGGCCATGAGCCCTAGGCCCAAAACCCAGCCAGATCCTGAGCCCCCCTGGGCCCTGATTAAGACCCTGAGCCCTAGGCCAAAGCACAACCTAACCTAAACTTAGGCCTAAACTAAATATAACCTGGAGTATAATAAATAAAGGCCTAGGCCTAAAATAAAATAATATAAATAAATGTAAACTGAGCTAAAACTAAACTGAGCCTAGGCAGCAAGATAAAATAAAAATAAAACTAAACAAGAATAAAATAAATAAAACCTAAACTAAACAAAAATAAAATAAACCTAAAAGTAAAACCTAAACACAAACAAAATAAAATCAACCTAAAATAAAAACTAAATAAAACCTAAACCTAAGCAATAAACCTAAAAATAAATAAAAAATAAAACCTAAACCTAAAATAAATAAATAAAAAATTAAACGTTGACAAAAATAAATTAAGCTAAAATAAATAAAACCTAAACCTAAAATAAACTAATCTTAAACAAAAACCTAAACTAAATAAAATAAAATAAACTAAAGATAGACCTAAACCTAAAGATAAACTTAAAATAAAAACCTAAAACCTAAACCTAAAAAAAGTAAAATAAAAACCAAAACCTAATCCTTAAAAAATAAAAATAAAACCTAAACCTAAAAATAAAGTAAAAATAAAACTAAACTAGAAAAATAAACATAAACCTAAACCTAAACCTAAAAAATAAACTAAAATAAAAAGCTAAACTAAAATAAATGTAAAACCAAATAAAAGTAAAAATAAACCTAAACAAAATATGAAATAAACTAAATAAACTAAATAAACCTAAACCTGGGTTTTTAATTAAAGATCACTAAATGCTAAACCCTAAACCACTAAACACTAAATCCTAAACCGACCTGGGCCCTGGGCCAGGCCAGCCTTGATCACTAAACTGGGGCTGCACCCTGACCCTGGGCTCTAAAGTCTTGACCCAGGCTCTAGGCCATCATCCTGAGCACTGGCACTAAGCCAGCTGATCCTTGAGCCATAAGGCTGGCTGACACGCGGACCTGCTACTGATCCTGAGCTATAGTCTTGGGCAGGTGGCAGCCAGGCCATGAAATACCCTGAGCCCTGGGCTCTCTAGGCACTAAAGGCTCTAGGCCACTAAAGCTGAGCCACTGAGACCCTGGCGTTAGGCTGACTCACAGGCTGACAGAGCCCTGCCCCAAGGCATAGGCCACTGGCATGACACTGAGCCCAAGGCCCAAGGCCTGAGCCATGACCCTGTGCCTGGGCTCTAAACCCTGACTAGCTAAACCAAGGCCTTAGGCCTGCAACCCTAAGGTGTCCTAGGCCTACAGGCCCCAAACCCAGAGCCACAAACCATAGGCCTGAGCCCTGAGTTGTAAACCACGGATGATGAGCCCCAGGACCCTAGGCCACTGAGCCATAAGACCTGCTGACCCTAGTCCTGGCTCTAGGCCCCAGGCCCTAAACACTAGGCTATGACCCTAAAGGCTAAAACCTAAACCTAAGAAATAAAACCTAAAGATAAATAGTAAGACCAAGACCTAAATAAAATTGAGCTAAACCCAAACCTAATCCTGAGCCTAAAACCAAGATAAGATAAAGATAAAAATAAAACTAAATTAAAAAAAATAAATGGAACCTAAACTAAACTAATAGATAAAACCTAAATAAAAGGACTACATGAAGAAAATAAAATAAAATAAACTAAATAGATAAAAGAAACTAAAAGAAAACTATGGCAAAATAAAACATAAAGACTTAAAATAAAAGATTAACCTAAGGCCCTAAACAAAAAAAACCTAAAATAAATAGAATAAACAAACATAAACCTGCACTTAAATAAACTAAACTCAGATAGATAAAGGCCAGACCCTACCACTAACCCTGAGCCATGAGCTCAAACCTGACCCTGAGCCCTAGGCCCTGACCCTAGATCCTAAATCCTGGCCCTAGGCTCTAAAACCTAAAAAGACTTAAAGGCTAAATAAACCTAAAGATAAAATAAATAAAATAAAGAGCCTAGGCTAAGATATAAACCTGAGCCTAGGCTAAGACTAAAGATAAGATGAGTACAAAGATATAAAGATTAAAGAAAAATAAAGTAAATAAAATAGAGCTATGCTAAATAAAGATATGCCCAAGATAAAGCCCACTAAACTGACCTAGGCCTTAGGCCCTGAGTCGTGAGCCACGGATCATGAACCCAGGCAAACCATAGATCCTGCACAGGCCACTGAGCCCAGTGAGAGGCGGACATGAGCCCTGGGGTGACAAGTATTGGCTAGGCCAGTAAAGACCACGGGCTGAGCTAGTGGAGCCCTAGGCCCTGGAGCCAATCTGACCTGGAGTCTGAGGTGACCTGGGCCCAAGAATGAAGTCAGAGCCCTGAGGGGAGCCTGGGCCACAGGCCCCTGAGCCTGACAGCCTGAGCCCTAAGGAGGCCCAAAGGCCCAGGCCCTGGCCCTAGGCCCTGGGGAACCCTGGGCCCTGGGCCACTGGGCCAAAACTGGGCCACTGGGCCCTGGGCCCACCAGACCCTGGGCTCTCTGGGCCACTCTAGATCCTGGGTTGTGGGCGGCCAGGCCCTAAAGGGCTCTAACTGGGCCCTGGGCCACTGTGCCTGGAGTCATAAAAGATAAAGAATGATTGAAGACAGTAAGATAAAGATAGATGAGATAAAGATAAAAGGTTAAAGGTTAAAGGTGTTAAAAGATAAAAGGCTAAATATAAGATGGTGACAGGCCCTGGGCCACTGACCCCTCACTGGGGCCACTGTGAGAGGCTGGGCCAACTGACACTGAAGAGCCAGGGGCCAGGGCCACTGGGCCCTGGGCCATGACAGCCAGGCCCTGATGGATGCAGGACCCTGGTGACCCTGGGCCAGGCCAAAAGGCCCAAGAATACCCTGAGTAAGACCCTGGGCTGAGATCCTGACCTGATGCAGGCACTAGATGTTAGGCCCTGGGCCTGAGATGCTGGGCCAAAGACTGAGAGCCCAGGCCCTGGGTAGGCCAAGAATGAGACTGATCTGTCCATAGGCCCTGTGACCATAGGCTAAGATCAAGGCCCACAAGGCCAGACCGCTGGGCCCTGGGCCAGCCAGGCCCTGACCACTGACTGGGACCATGGGCCAAGACTAGGCTTGGGGCCCTGGGCTCTAGGCCCTGACACTGGCTGCAGGACCCAGACCTGCAGGCAGGACCTGGGCTCTGGGGCCGGAGCCTGGGCCATGGGCCTATACTGGTGTTGGGGTGGGCCTTAAGCGGTGGGCTGGGCCCAGGCCCTGGGCCCAAGACCCAGGCCCTGGGCCCAGGCCACCCCAGGCCCAGAGGCCCTGACCCTGACAGCCGACCCAGAGGCCGGACCACTGTGATCTTTAGGCCACTGGTGACCTAGACCTAAAAGGCACTGAGGCTGAGCCCTGGTTCCTGGGCCATGGGCCCTAGGCCCTGGCTGATCTTGGGCTCTAAATTCTAAAGGCCAGCCAGACCAGTGACGGACTGGGCCACAGGCCATGAGCCCACAGGCCCTGGGCCTGGGCCCAGGCCCTGACTGACAGCCAGGGGTGGGAATACTGAGCCTGAGACCACATGACCTGAGCTTTGGGCCATGGTGACTCTGGGCCCAGAATCTTGACCACAGGCCCTGGGCCCTGGGCCTGATCTGACAGGCCCTGAGCTGACCTGGGCCCTAGGCCCTGACCCTAGATGGTGGGCCCAGATACTGGGCCACAGGCTCTGGGCCACTGAGCATGGGCTCTGGGCTCTAAAGCCTGAGGCCTGGGCCCCAGGCTGACTAGGTCACTGGGCCTTGGGCCCTGAGCCCTAAGACCCTGGGCCTTATGGCGTGAGGCCCTGTGGAAACCACGGACCAAATGCTAAGGTGGCCTTAAAACCATAAAATACAACTTATGCCTAAACTACCCACAAAATGTGAGCATATAAATAAAGGCCAAAATAAATAAAACCTAAATCTAAATAAAGATAAAATGTAAAGCTTAAACTAAACCTAAAGATCAAATAAATTAATAAATAAAAAACTAAATAAGATAAAATAAAAAACCTAAAACTATGCTAAAGATTAAATAAACATAAAATTTAAAACTAAAATTAGAGTTAAATGTAAAATAAAATAAAATAAAACTAATCTAAAAATAAAACTAAATAAATTCCTAAACATAAAAGTAACCAAAATAAATTAAAATAAAACCTAAATCATTAAACTAAAAAATGTAAACATAAAATAAACATAAACCTAAATTAAAGTAAACTAAACTAAAATAAATAAAACCTAAACCCTAAACCCTAAATGCCCTAAACCCCATACCCTTAACACCTTAAACCCTAAAGCTGAAAACCCTAAACCACAAAACTATAAACCCAAAACTAAACTAAATAAAACCTACAAATAAAATAAATAAGAAAACCTAAACCTAAATAAAAAAAATAAAAATTAATAAAAACCTAAACTAATACCTAAACCTAAACCTAAACCTAAACATAAAGGTAAAAAATAAAATTAAATAAAATATAAAAGCTAAACTAAAGAAAATAAATTAAAATCTAAACTAACTAAAAAATAGAATAAACCTAAAAAAAATAACCTAAATGTAAAATAAAATAAAATTAACCTAAACTAAAATAAGAATAAAATAGAAACCTAAACCTAAGTGATAAACCCAAAATAAATCCTTAAAATAAATAAAAAAAAATAAAACTAAAGCCTAAACTAAAAAAAACTAAACCTAAAATAAAATAAAATAAACCTAAAGCTAAATTTAAATAAACTAAACTAAAACAAATAAAACCCAGACCTAAACCTAAATTAGAAGCTAAACTAAATAAAATAAAATAAACAAAAAAAATTTAAACCTAAAATAAACCTAAAATAAAACCTACAACCTAAACCTAAAATAAAAAAAAAAACCTAAACTTAAACCAAAAATAAAAATAAAACCTAAATTTTAAAATATAAAATAAAACTTAAACCTAAAATAAAATATAAATAAAACTAAACTAAAATAAACGTAAACCTAAACCTAAACCTAAAAATAAACTAAAATAAAATTTAAACTAAAGTAAATAAACATAAAATAAATAAACTAAACTAAAAAAATAAACCTAAATAAACATATAAAATAAACTAAATAAACTAAATAAACCCAAACCTATTAGTTCCTTTAATTTTTTTTTAAAAAAAAAAACCCTAAACACTAAAATTAACTCTAAACAAATATGCCTGAGCCTGTAGTGAGCCTAAACCCTACCACAAAACACTTAACCTAAACTTTAAACCCTAAACTCTAAAACCAAAATAACTGACCCATAAACCCTAAGCCTAAACCATAAAACCTGACATTAAAATATAAACCTGACCCTAACCCTGACGGACCCTGGGTTTAAAGGCCAAACCCAAAACCCTAAACATTAAACCTAGGCTAACACTAAACCCTAAACCCTAAACCTTAAAACCCTAAATCCAAAACCAAGTGGTAAACCATGATCTGACCCTAAACCCATAAACCCTAACAACAAACCCACAACCCTAAACCTAAACCAGACTAAAACCATGACCTAACCTGAAAATGCTAAACCCTGACCTAGATCCTAAACCCTAAAACCCTAAAGTGAGCCCTGGGCCCTAAACCTGGGCCCCCTGACCCTGACCTGCGTCACTAAACCCCAGGATGCTAGCCACGGACCACAAGACCCTGAGCCCTACCACTAAAATAAATAAAACCTAAACTTGTAAAGATGGGGAGCCTAAACTAAATGAGCCTAAACATAAACCTAAACCTAAAATAAATTAAGATAAAGATAAATAGATGTTAACTAAACTAAAAGATAAAATAAACCTAAAGATAAAACCTAAATAAAATAACAACTACATAAGATAAAATATAATGTAAGATAATAACCTATGCACCTAAAATAACTCAAAATAAACAAAGTGATTAAAGAACTAAACCTAAAGCCTAAACCTAGGCTAAAATAATCAAAAGAAAATAAATATAAACCTAAACTAAGATAAACTAAAGGCTAAAATAAATAAAACTTAAACCACTTAATCCAGCCCAAAACCCAAAACCCTGAGGAAGCCTACCCTTGCCTCCCTAAACCCTAGGCCCACATTAACCCAAAACCCTAAATCCTAAACCCTAAACCACAACCTGACCCTAAACCCTCCACAATAAAGCTAAACGTGACCCTAAACCCTAAGTGAGCCTAAACTAAACCCTAAACCCTACCTGGGCACGTTGCCCTAAAACCTAAAACATAAATCTAAACTAAATATAACCTAAAATAAAATAAATAAAACTTAAACCTAAATAAAATTAAAATAACAAAATGAATAAAAACCTAAATTAAAACCTAAACTAAACATAAAACAAAAATTAAAATAATAAAAACTAAATTAAAATAAAATTAAATAACAAACCTAAATTAAACTAAAAAATAAAATAAACCTACAAGTAAAATCTAAACATAAAAGAAAATAAAATCAACTTAAAATAAAACTAAATAAAACCTAAACCTAAGCAATAAACCTAAAATAAATAAAAGTAAAACCTAAACCTAAAATAAATAAATAAAAACATATACCTAAAATAAACTAAGCCAAAATAAATAAAACCTAAGCGTAACAGAATAAACTAAACCTAAACTAAATAAAATAAAATAAACTAAAATAAACCTAAACCCAAAGATAAACCTAAAATTAAAACTTAAAACCAAAATAAAAAAAGTAAAATAAAAATAAAACCTAACCCTAAAAATAAAATAAAATAAAAATAAAACTAAACTAGAGAATAAACCTAAACCTAAACCTAAACCTAAAAAATAAACTAAAATAAAAGAAATAAACTAAAATAAAACAAGCTAAACAAAATAAATAAATAAACCTAAATAAAATATAAATAAACTAAATAAACCTAAACCTGCTGTTTTTTAATTAAAATGCTAAATGCTAAATGCTAAACCCTAAACACTAAATCCAGGCCACAAACCCTAAAACACTAAAACTAACCCATCCTGACCCTGGCTGCGTCCTAAATCCTCTACTAAAACCCAAAACCCTAAAGCTCCCTAAATCTACACTAAACGTGAGCCCTGATCTTTGGGCCCTGAGCCCTGACCACTGACCTGACCTGGGCCTTGATCTTGATCTATACCAGCTCTGGGCGTTACCATAAACAGGCCCTGGGCCCTAAACACTCCTAAACAGGCTGAGCCATGAGCCATGGTTGGGTTGAAGCACTACTGACAGGCAGGAAAGGCCCAAAACACAGGCCTGTGCCCACTAGGCCCAAACATAAGGCCTGACCCTATGAGCCCTGGGTTTAAGACCCTAAACCCTGAGGCGTGAAAGCCTAGTCATGGGCCTGACCCTGGGTTGCCTGACCCTATGCCATGTACAGGCCCTGGGCACTGAGCCATGATAGTAAGACCCTAAATGTTAAACCCTAAAGCCTGAGGCTTAAAGCCTATAACCCTGGGCCAGCAGGCCTGACCCAGACCCTGACACTATGGGCCACCATTAACCTTACCACTAATAAAGCTAAACTTAAACAAAATAAGATCTAAAAGTAAAATAAATAAAACCAAAACATAAATAAAACCTAAACTAATAGCTAAAACTAAACCTACCTCTTAAGATAAAATAAAATAAAAATAAAACTAAATTAAAATAAAATAAATAAAACCTAAACTAAACTAAAAAATAAAATAAACCTAAAAGAAAACCTAAAAAATATAAACTGGATGCAAAATAAAACAAAATAAACCTAAAGAAAATAAAACTAAAAAAACATGAACCTAAAAATAATCCTAAAATATATAAAAATTAAACCCCTAAAATACTAAATCTAAAATAAACATAAACCTAAACATAAATAAAATAAACTAAAATAAATAAAACCTAAACCATAAACCAAAAACCTAAACCCTAAACCCTAAACCCTAAATCCTAAACCTTAAACCCTAAACCCTAAACTCTAAAACCTAAACTAAATAAAATAAAATAACCATTAAACCCTAAACTTAAACTAAATAAAACCTAAAATTAAATAAATAAAAAAACTAAAAAAAATAAAATAAAATAAAAACCTAAACTAAAACTTAAACCAAAACCTAAACCTAAACCTAAAAATAAAATGGAATAAAAATATAAAATTTATAAAAATGAAATCAATAAAAACTTAAACTAAACTAAAAATAAAATAAACCTAAAAAATAAAAAAACTAAATAAAATAATACCTAAACATAAAATAAAATTAAAATAAATGTAAAAAATATAAAATAAAACTAAATAAAACCTAAAAATAATAAACCTTGAAAACCTAAATTAAATAAAAATAAAATCTAAACCCTAAACAAAAAAAAGTAAACCTAAAACAAAATAAAATAAACTTAACAAAAATTAAAATAAACTAAACTAAAATTAATAAAACCTAAGCGTAAGCGAAAATAAACTAAACCTAAATGTAAACTTAAACCTAAACTAAATTAAATAAAATAAACTAGAAATAAACCTAAACCTAAACTAAAAATAAAACCTAAAATAAACCTAAAATCAAAACCTAAAACTAAAACAAAAAAAATGAAATAAAACCTAAACCTAAACCTAAAAATAAAAAATAAAAATTAAACCTAAAAATAAAATAAAAATAAAACTAAACTAAAAAATAAACATAAACCTAAACCCAAACCTAAAAGATAAACTAAAATAAAAAATCAAAACTAAAATAAATAAACATTGAATAAATAAACTACACTAAATAAAAATAAAAAAAACCTAAATAAAAATATCAAATAAACTAAATAAATTGAATAAAACTAAACCTACCAATATAATTAATTGTTTTAGAAAAAAACCCTAAACCTAGGCCATGCCCTAAACCAGGATCCTAAACCCTCCCTAGGCCCTGACATGACCTAAACATGCTGACCCTAACCCAGGCCCCCACACTCTGACCCTAGGCATGCCTCACTTAACCACTGAGCTGGAATCTCGCCAATCTGATCTAACCCTAAATCTAGCTGATTCTACTAAACCGCAGGCCTGACCCTGAGGCTGAGCGCTCTTGACCCTAGGCCACACCCTCCTAAACCTAAACCCTAAAGCTGGGCTCTGGGCCCTAAACTCACTCTCCCAGGTCTTTGAGCTCTGACCCAAAACTCTAAACCCTGATCCTAAACCCTGGGCGTGGGCACACCTGGGCCCTCACTCCCCCAGACCCTCCACAGGCCCTAAACTCAACCAGACCCGACCTAAACCACAAAACCCTACTAAACTAAATAACCTAAGATAAATAAATAAAAACCTAAAGATAAAAGATAAAATAAAATAATAAAAAATTAAAAATAAAGAAATATAACCTACAACATAAACCTAAATCTAATCCTAAAACTAAAATAAAATAAAATAAAAAATTAAAACTAAATTAAAACAAAATAAATAAAAAACTAAACTAAACTAAAATATAAAATAAACCTAAAAGTAAATCAGTAAATGTAAAATAAAAATAAAATTAACCAAAATGAAACTAAATAACAACCTAAACCTATGAAATAAACCTAAAAATAAATAAAAAATTAAACCTAAACCTTAAACAGAAAAAACACCTAAATATAAAATAAATAAATAAAAACCTAAACCTAAACTAAAATAAACTAAACTAAAATAAATAAAACTGAAACCTAAAATAAAGTAAACCTAAAAATAAACCTAAACTAAATAAATTAAAATAAACTAAAATAAGCCTAAACCTAAAATAAACTTAAAATAAAATCCTAAAACCTAAAAAACTAAAGTAAAATAAAACCTATGCACAAAACCTAAAAATAAAAAAAATAAAATGTAAACCTAAAAAATGAAGAAAAATAAAACTATACTAAAAAAATAAACATAAAGCTAAACCTAGACCTAAAAAATAAACTAAAATAGAAACGTAAACTAAAATAAATAAACATAAAATTAATAAACTAAACAAATAAAATAAAATAAACCTAAAAAATATAAAATAAACTAAATAATGTAAAAAATCTAAACCTATGGGTTTCTTTGTTTTAAAAAAACCCTACCCTAAACCCTAAACAAAATCCTAAACTCTAAAACCTAAACCCTAAAATAAACCCTAGGCCTAAGCACAACCCTCCCTTGTGTTAACCATGGGCCTTAAACCTTACCCTGACCCTCCTACTAACACTAAGCCATAAGGACACTAGGCGTGAGCTCTAATCAGATGTGAGCTGAGCCTAACCCTTCCTGACCCTACCCTGAGCCCTAAATCCTAAACCATAAAGTGCTAAACCTCCAAACACCGCCACAGAAACTGATGATGGGCCCACCTTGTCTGATCATGGGCCCTATGACCTGGGCCCCAGGCCAAATCCTGGGCCACTAAGGCTGACACTCCCAAAACAACCAACCCTGACCCCTGGGCCCTGGGCCCTAAACCCTAACCTGGGCCACACCACTAAAGGCGTAAGACCTGGGCCATAATAAACCCTAAACTGGGCAGTGGCCTTTGGGCCCTAAACCCTGGATAAAACATATAACCTAAACTGGGCCCAGGGCTCCAAACCTGGGCCATAAACCCTAAATCATAAACTACTGGGCCATGGGCCCTAGTGGGTGGGCCTTAAACGGCCTAAACTGGGCTAAATAAACCTAAAGTAAGATAAATAAAACTTAAACCTAAATAAGATAAAGCCTGGCTTAAAATAAGGCCTAAACCTAAAATATAATAAGATAAACCTAAACCTAAAGATAAACTTAAAATAAAACTTAAAAATAAATCAAAATTAAACCTCAACCCTAAACTAAAAAAAACCTAAACCTAAGATAAACAAAAAATTAAACATACACCTAAACTCAAATAAACTAAACTAAAATAAATAAAACCCAGGCCATAACCTTAAGCCCTTAACCCTACCCTAAACTCTAAAACCTAAAAACAAAACCAAAGCTAAATAAAACATAAAAATAAAATAAATAAATAAACCTTAACCTAAATAAAATAAAAAAAAACCTAAACTAAAACCTAAACCTAACCTAAATACAAATAAAATAAAATATAAAATTAACTAAAATAAAAATAAAACCTAAACTAAACTAAAAAATACAATAAATTAAACTAATGCCTAAACTTAAACCTAAAAGAAAAAAACTAAAATAAAATAAAATAAATAAAAACCTAAACAAAACTAAAAAATTAAAAACCTAAACAAAATAAAAACTAAACCTAAAATAACAATAAAATAACTCAAAATAAAATAAATTAAAATTAAATAAAACATAAACCTATAAAACCTAAAAATATAACCTAAAATAAATAAAATAGACACGAACCTTATAATAAAGAATACCTAAGCTTAGATAAAATAGAATATAGCTAAACCTAAACTAAAATAAATAAAACCTAAACCCAAACCTAAAATAAACTAAACATATACCTAAAGCTAAACTAAATAAAATAAAATAAACTAAAAATAAACCTAAACCTAAACTAAAAAATAAAACCAAAAACCTAAAGTAAAACATAAAACCTAAACCAAAGAAAATAAAATAAAAACCTAAACCTAAACATAAAAAATAAAAATAATAACTAAACCTAAAAATAAAATAAAAATAAAATAAAACTAAACTAAAAATAAACTTAAATAAAACCTAAACTAAAATAAGTAAATCAAAATAAATAAATTAAATAAAAAAATAAACCTAATTAAATAAAATAATAAAACTAAAATAAATAAAAATAAACATAAACTAAATAAACCTAAACCTACCAATTTACTTAATTAAAAACCACAAACTCTAAATCCTAAACCTACCGTGATCCACTAAACCCAAAAACCCTAAACCCTAAACTAAACCCTAAATAAAACCCAGGCCCTAAACCATAAACACTAAACCCTAAACTAACCCTAAACCCTAAACCAAGAAAACCTAAAACCTAAACCATAACAAAATAATACCTAAAATAAGATAAATAAAATAAAGGGCTAAACCAAAATAAAATAAAAGAAATAAAAGAAATAAAACCTAAACTAAAACTAAACGGACATAAACCTTAAGAAGAAAATAAAGCTAAACTTAAATAAATAAGTAGAAACCTAAACTAAACTAAAAGAAAATACCTAAATAAAATAAAAACTAAACCTAAAATAAAATAAAGTTAACCTAAAATAAAATAAAATAAAACAAAATAAAACCTAAAGAAAATAAAAATAAAATAAAAAAATAAAAAATAAACTAAAATAAATAGAAAATAAACTAAATAATCCTAAACCTATAAGTTTACATAATTTAAAAAAAAATACTAACCCTAAACCCATGTCAGAGCCCCAAATCCTAAAGGAACCCTAAATCCTAACACTAAACCTTACAACCTAAATCCTAAACCCTAAACCCTAAACCTACAGCCCTAATTCCTAAACCATAAAAAACCCTAAACCCTAAACCCTAACAATAAACCTTAAACCCTAAATGCCAAACCTTAAACCCTAAACTCTAAACCTTAAACTAACTCTAAATCGTTAAACTTAAACCATAAAAAGCTAAAAACCTAAAGCATAACAAAATAATACTTATAATAAAATAGATAAAAAGACCTAAACTAAAAAAAAGAAATAAAAACATAAACTAAAACCTAAACCTGAACTTAAACCTTAAAAGAAAATAAAAAAAACTTAAATAAAATAAATAGAAAACTAAAACTAAAATAGAAAATACATAAACAAAATAAAAACTAAACCTAAAATAAAAAATAGAATAAACCTAAAATAAAATATAATAAAAGCAAAATAAAACATAAATAAAATAAAATAAAATAAACCAAAAATAAAGAAAAAATAAACTAAAATAATAAAATAAACTAAATAATCCTAAACCTATAAGTTTACATAATTTAAAAAAAAACCTAAAACCTAAAACCCCAAATCCTAAAGCTACAACTCTAAATCTGAAACTAAATCCTACCTAAACCCTACACCCAAACCATAAACCCTAAACCCTAAAACCTAAACCCTAAACCCTAAACCCAAAACACATATACCTAAATAAATAAAACCTAATAAATAAATTGAAACCTAAATATAATAAAAGAATAAAATATAATTAAAACCTAAAAGACCTAAAAACCTAAACCTAAACCTAAACTTAAGAATACAAATAAAATAATATAAAATAGAAATTAAACTAAAATAAAATAAATAAACTAAACTAAACTAATAAACTTAATAAAAAACCTAAAATAAAAAAAAATAAAATAAAAATAAATAATAAACCTAAAATAAAATAAAACTAAATAAAACCTAAACTTAAAGATAAACCTAAAATAAAAGCTAAAAAATAAATAATAAAACCCAAACTAGAAACTAAAAGAACTTAAACTTAAAATAAATAAAATAAAATAAACCAAACCTAAACTAAACTAAACTAAACTAAAATAAATAAAACCTAAACCTGACCTAAAATAAACTAAACTTAAATCCCAAACTAAATAAAAAAATAAACTAAAAATAAACCTCAACTTAAACTAAAAATAAAACCTAAAAAATAAACCTAAAATAAAACCTAAAACCTAAACCTAAAAAAATAAAATAAAACCTAAACCTAAACCTAAAAATAAAAAATAAAGCTTAAACCTAAAAAAGAAAATAAAAAGAAAACTAAAGTAAAAAAAATAAACATAAATCTAATATATAAAATAAAATAAAAAAACCTAAATTAATTGAACTAAACTAAATAAAAAAAATTAAACATAAATAAAAATTAAAAATTAAATGAACTAAACTAAATAAAAAATAAACTAAATAAACCTAAACCTACTGGTTTTCTTAATTTTTTTTAAAAAAGCCTTAAACCTAAACTAATGTAACTAAATAAATTAAAAAAAACTCTAAACTCTAAAATCTAATAAACCTAAACCTTAACTTAAACCCTAAGAATGGGCATAACCGTGATGGCTGGAACATCACTATCAACCATGCTCAGTCCAGATCTGGCGGTGGAGGCAAAAGTGGAGGCGACAGTTATCCTAGTGCTGGTGGGCAATCTGGAGGTGTTGGTGGGATGGGGTGGTGGTTACAGAGGCACGTGGATCGACGGATGTTACAACCATGGTGGTGGCGGAGGGGAGATATTTGGGATAAGATGGTCGATCCTACTAGTCGAGAGGCTGGGATTATTTTGATGAGAACTAAACAAACTGAAGAACGCCCGATCCAATCTGCTTCTTATAAAACTTTATCTTTATAGTAGAGATATATCTTGTTATCTAGGGTTTTGAATTTGCTCTGTCTGTGCTCATTTTTGATCTATGTCATTGCTTGTTTCTTAGAAAATTTTGTGTATTGGTTGGTAAAATCAAAAAGATGAAATGTTGAATATGAATTTGTTCTCGGTTAAAAAAAATAAAAACCTTAAACCCTAAATGTAAAACATAAACCCTAAACCCTAAACCTTAAACCCTAAACCCTAAAACCTTAAACACTAAACCCTAAATAGTAAACCCTAAAACCTAAACCATAAACTATAATTCTTAAACCCTAAACCATAAACCCTAAACCTAAACCTAACCCCACCTATCCTAAACCCTAAAACCCTATGCCATCCACCAAACTAACCTAAATCCTAAACCTAAACACCTGAACCCTCTTTGATGCCTAAACCCTAAACCTTAAACTAAACCCTAAATAACCCTGTACTAAACCCTAAACTAAACCACTAAACCATAAACACTAAACACTAACCCAGGCAACCTAATCATAAATCCTAAACCCTAACCCTAAACCCTAAACTCTAAAACCCTAAACCAGCCACCATACCATAACCAATAATTTAACCTACCTAAAGATCTTAAACCTAAACTAAAAAAAACCTAAAAAAAACCTAAACCTAAACCTAAAAATAAAATAAAATAAACTAATAAAAATAAAATAAATGAAATAAATGGAATAAATAAAAACCTAAACTACACTACAAAAAATAAAATAAACTTAAGAATAAAAAATAAACATAAAATAAGAATAATTTAAACATATAATAAACCTAGAAGAAACTAAAATAAAAAAATAAAAACCTAAATCTAAAATAAAACCTATAAATAAACAAAAAATAAAACCTAATCCCTAGACAAAAAAAAAACCTAAACTTAAAATAAAAATAAAATAAAGAATATAAAATAAACCTAAACCTAAACTAAAATAAATAAAACCTAAACTTAAACCTAAAATAAACTAAATCTAAATGCTAAACTAAATAAAAGAAAATGGAAAAAATGGCCAAAGTCATCTGTACTCTCAAGAGAGTACAGAGAGTACAAATGCAAAATAACACTAAAAAATAACATATTACTCTCCAAATTGCTCCCAATGTAATGTAATAAACATATTTACTCCAAACATGCCAAAAAAACTAGAAAAAGATGCCCTAAATGCTCTGTACTCTCATGAGAGTACCGAGAGTTAAAATAAAAATCTCCCATAAAATTTAACGAAAAGGCTAAAAAATTGCTTCTAATGGAATGTAATGACCATATTCACCCCATCCAAGTAAAATAAATACTAAACATATTTATTTCAACTTTGACATTCATATGTCCATACGACATTTTAAAAAGAACAGATACTCGTATGTGTATTAAAATGTTTATTAGATAAAACATTTAGGAAAATATGCTTCCCAAATGCGAAACAAAAATAAAGCAAAGAAGATGCTATGCTTCCGATTTGGTCTTAGTTAGTAGGGTTAACAAAACTCAAAAATCAAAATTTCCAATTTGACATATAAATTTCAACTTAGGGTTTAGTGTGTAGGCTTTAGGGTTTAGCGTTAGCTTAGGGTTTAGGACTAGTTTACTATTTAAGTTTTAGGGTTTGGTGTTTTAGGATTTAGGGTTTATGGTTTAGAGTTTAGGGTTTAGGTTTTAGGGTTTACAATTTCGGGTTTGGGTTTTGAGTTTAGGGTTTAGGGTTTAAGGTTTAGGATATAGGGTTTAGGGTTTAGCGTCTAGGGTTTATAATTTTTCTTATTTATTTAATTTCTTTTTAAACTAAGTAAATCAGTAGATTTAGGTTTATTTACTTTATTTAGTTTATTTTATTTATTTTTTGTTTAGGTTCAATTTTATTTTTATTTAGTTTATTTTATTTATTTTAGGTTTATATATTTTAGTTTAGGTTTTTATTTAGTTTATTTTTTAGGTTTAGGTTTATTTTTTAGTTTAGTTTTATTTTTATTTTATTTTTTAGGTTTAGGCTTTATTTTTATTTTAGATTTATGTTTATGTTTTTATTTTATACCTAAACCTAAATGAAAAATAAAACTAAAATAAACATAAAATAAAACCCTAAATCCTAAAATAAATAATATTTAAAAAAACCTAAACCTAAATATAATAAAAAAATAAAAAAAAATTAAAACATAAACTAGAACCTAAACGTAAACCTAAACCCAAAAATAAAATAAAATAAAAAATAAAAACTAAACAAAAATAAAATAAATAAAGACCTAAACTAAAAAAAAAAATAAAAACCTAAATAAAATAAAAACTAAAGCTAAAATAAAAATGAAATAAACTTAAAATAAAATAAAATAAAACTAAATAAAACCTAAACCTAAAAGAAAACCTAAAATAAAAAAAATAAAACCTAAACCCTAAACTAAAAAAAACTAAATCTAAAATAGAGTAAAATAAACCAAACCGCTAAAATAAATAAAACTAAAATAAATAAAACCTAAACTTAAACCCAAAATAAATTAAACCTAAACCTAAAGTTAAACTAAATATAATATAATAAACCAAAAATAAACCTAAACCTAAACTAAAAAATAGAACCTAAAAATAAACTTAAAATGAAAACCTAAAAGCTAAACTTATGAAAATAAAATAAAAACCTAAACCTAAACATAAAAATAAAAATAAAACCTAAACCTAAAAAACAAAATAAAAATGAAACTAAAGAAAAAAATAAACATAAACTTAAACCTAAACCTAGAAAATAAACTAAAACAAAATACCTAAATGAAAATAAATAAACAATAATTAAATAAACTAAACTAAATAAAATAAAACTAAACCAAAATAAAAATAGAAAATAAAATAAATTAAAATTAATAAAAAAACTAAATAATGCTAACCTTCCAGTTCACTTAATTTTAAAAAAAATTAAAAAATAAAAAAACCCTACCCCTAAACTTGCAACCCTAAACCCTAAACTTAAAACACTAAACCCTAAACCAGAAATTAAAAAAAATAAAATAAAATAAAAAACCCTAACCTTAAACCCAAACCCTAAAACCTTAACCTACAACCCTAAAGCCTAAACCTTAAATCCTAAACCCTAAACCCTAAACCATAAACCCTAAACCCTAAACTTTAAACCCTAAACCTAAAGCTAATTAAAGACCTACAAAGATAAATCATGAAACCAAACCCTAAATAGTAAACCTTCAACCCTAAATCATAAAAACCTAAAAACCTAAACCTAAACTAATTAAAACATAAAAATAAAATGAATAAATAAACCTAAACCTAAATAAAATAAAATAAAATAAAAAACTAAACTAAAACCTAGACATAAACCTAAAGATAAAATATAATAAAAAATAATAATTAAATTAAAATAAAATAAATAAAACCTAAATTAAACTAAAATAAAATAAATCTAAAATAGAAAACCTAAATAAAATAAAAACTAAAAGTAAGATAAAATTAAAATAAACCTAAAATAAAATAAAATAAAAACACAGTAAATACATATACCTAAAAAATAAACCTAAAAATAAAACTAAAAAAAACTCAAAATAAAATATATAAAAAACCTAAACTTATATATAATAAAAAAATTAAATAAAATTAAAACATAAACTGCAACAAAAATCTAATCCTAAACCCAAAAAAAAAAAAAAAAAATAAAAACTAAACTAAAATAAAATAAATAAAAACCTAAACTAAACAAAAAATAATAATAAGCCAAAATAAAATAAAATTAAACTAAAATAAAAATAAAATTAACCTAAAATAAAATAAAATAAAAACTAAATAAAAACTTAAACTTAGTAAATAAACCTAATAGTAAATCTTAAAATAAACATAAAATAAATCCTAAACCTTAAACTAAAAAAACCTAAACCAAAATAAAATAAAATAAACAAAATAAAATAAACCTAAACCTAAAATAAAACCAAAAAATAAACCTAAAATAAAAACTAAAACTTAAACCTAAAGAAATAAAATAAAATCCTAAACCTAAACCTAAAAATAAAAAATACCTAAACCTATAAAAAATAGTAAAAAATAAAACTCAGTTAAAATGTGAACCTAAACCTAAACCTAAACAATAAACTAAAGTAAAAAACCTTAACTAAATAAAAATAAAAAATTAATCTAAATAAAAAGAAAAATAAAGTAAAGTAAAATAAATAATAAATAAACTAAATATACCAAATAATTCTAAACCCATAGGTTTACTTAATTAAAAAACCATAAACCCTAAACCCTTAACCCTAAATCCTAAAATATCCTAAACCCTAAGAAACTCAAAACCCTAAACATGAACCCTAACCCTAAACCCTAAACCCTAAACCCTAAAAGCATAAACCCTAAAACCTTAAACCTTAAACCCTAAACCCTAAACCCAAAAAACAGAAACCCTAAACCCAAAACCCAAAACCTTAAACCTAAACCTAAGGTAACTAAATAAATTAAAAAAATAAAACTAAACCCTAAAGCCTAATAAACAGAAACCTAAACCTTAAGAATGGGCAAAACCTTGACGGCATGAACATCACTGTCAACTAGGCTCAGTTAAGATCTGGTGGTGGAGGCAAAGGCAGAGCTGGCGATGGAGGTGGGGGATATAGAGGTGCTAATGGATATAGAGGTGGTGGTCAGAGTAGTGGTGGTTATGGAGGCAGGAGGAGTGATGGAGGTTACTGTGGTGGTGGTGGTAGAGGGAGAGATCGGGGATATGATGGTGGATCCCGCTACTCGAGAGCACAAGTTGTTTCTGATGGGAACTAGAGAAATTGAAGAATGGTTGATCCGATCTACTACTTATGGAACTGTGACTTTACGGTGGAGACACTCTAAACCCTAAACCCTAAACCCTAAACCCTAAACTCTAAACTCTAAACCCTAAAAACCTAAAAAATTAACCTAAATGAAATAAAACCTAAAAATAAAATAATTATAAAAACCTAAACTTGAATAAAATAAAATAAAATAAAATAAAATCCTAAACTAAAACCTAAACCTAAACCTAAACCTAAAACTAAACTTAAACCTATAAATGAAATAAAATAAAAAAGATGAACTAAACTAAAATAAAGTAAATAAAAACCTAAACTAAAGTAAAAAAGTAAAATAAACCTATAAATAAAAAAACTAAATAAAATAAAAATTGAACCTAAAATAAACATTAATTAAACCTTAAATAAAATTAAATAAAATTAAATTAAAACCTAAACTTAAAATTAATCCTAAAAAGAAATAAAAAAGAAAACCTAAGCGATAAACTAGAAAAAAAACCTAAACTTAGAGAAAAATAAAATAAATAAAATAAAATAAACCAAAACTAAAATAAACTAAACTATACTAAATAAAAATAAACCTAAACCTAAAATAAACTAAACCAAAACCTAAACATAAACTAAATAAAATACAATCAACTAAAAATAAACCTAACCTAAATAAAAAAAGAAAACCTAAAAATAAACCTAAAATAAAACCTAAAACATAAATCTAAAAATAATTTAAAACCTAAACTTGAACATAAAATAAAAATAAAACCTAAACATAAAATAAAATAAAAAATAAAATTAAACTAAAATAAACCTAAATGTAATCTCAAAAAAAACTTAAAAAAAACCTAAAATAAAACCTAAAACCTAAACCTAAAAAAAATTAAATAAAACTAAACCTAAACCTAAAATAAAAATAAAACCTAAACCTAAAATAATAAAAAAATAAAACTAAGCTAAAACTTAATCTAAACCTAACCTAAACCTAAAAATATAGTAAAATAAAAAACTAAACTAAAATAAAAAAAATAAAATAAATAAACAAAACTAAATAAAAGAAAAAATTAAAATAAAAAAATAAAAATAAAATAGACTACAATAAATACAAAATAAACTAAATAAAGTAAATAAACCTAAACCTACCGATTTACATGATTTAAAAAATAAATAAAGCCTAAAATTTAAACCTTAGACCCTAAACCCTAAAACCATAAACCCTAAATCCTCCACTATATACCCTAAACCCTAAATCCTAAACCTTAAACCCTAAACCCTAAACCCTAAACCCTAAACCTTAAACAACCTCAAACACTAAAACCTAAAACCCTAATCCCTAAACCCAACTAAATCATAAAGCCTAAATCCTAAACCATAAGCTCTGAACACTAAACTTTAAACCCTAAAACCCTAAACTCTAAACTAACCCTAAATATTAAATTATCCCTAAACCCTAAACCCTAAATCCTAAAACCAAAAGCTAAACCCTAAACCCTAAACCCTAAACCCTAAACCTTAACCATAAACCCTAAACCCTAACCCTATTGGAGGTGTTGGTGGATATGATGGCGGTTATGGAGGAAAAATCTGAAGGTGGGAGATGTAGAGGTGTTGATGGATCTACAAGTGCTGTTAGATATGGAGGTGGTGGTTATGGAGGGAAGAGGAGCGATGGAGGTTACAACCATGGTGGTGGCCGGTATATAGATCAAGGATATGATGGCGATCCACAACTCTATAGCGGTGGTTCTGGGAATTGGAGAAACTAAAGAATGGCTGATCTGTCCTATTGCATATGGAAATGTGTCTTTACAGTAGACATGGATCTAGTTATCTAGGGCTTTTTATTTGCTCTATGCGTGCTCATTTTTTATCTATGTCATCACCTGTATCTTAGAAAACTTGGTCACTTACATGGTTGATGAAATCCAAAAGAAGAAATGTTGAATCTGAATTTGTTCTCTATCAAAAATCGATCACCTTAATCCTTAAACCCTAAACCCCAAACCTTAAACCCTAAAACCCTAAAACCCTCAAACCATAAACCCTTAATCCCTAAAACCCTAAACCTAAACCTAAACCATAAACCTAAATCCTAAATTGTAAACCACACCTAAACTAAACCTAAATCTCACACACACTACAAACCCACAAACCAAACCCAAACATAAAATAAGAATAAAATCCTAAAATAAAATAAAATAAAACTAAATAAAACCTAAACCTAAAATTAAATCTAAAATAAAACCTAAAAATAAAACCTAAAACCTCAACTAAATATAAACCTAAACCTAAACTAAATTAAATAAAATAAACCTAAACCTAAAATTAAATAAACTAAACTAATATAAATAAACCCTAAACCTAACCCTAAAATAAACTAAACCTAAACCCCAAATAAAATAAAATAAAATAAATTAAAAATAAACCTAAATCTAAAGTAAAAAATAAAACCAACAAAGAAACCTAAACTAAAAACATAAAACTTAAATCTAAAACTAAAATAAAATAAAGTCTAAACCTAAAATAAATTTAAATTAAAACTAAACTAAAAGAATAAACCTAAACCTAAACCTAAACCAGAAAATAAATTAAAATAAAACCTAAACTAAAATAAATAAACTTAAAATAAATAAACTAAACTATATAAAATAAAATAAACCTAAATAAATAAAAAAATAAAATAAACTAAAATAAATAAAATCCTAAACCCTAAACCTAAAACTAAACTAACCCAAACCACGTGACCCTAAACAAACAACCCTAACCCAAAAACCTGAACCCTTAAAAATAACCCTACACTAAACCCTAAATCCACCCTAAACCCTAACACTTAACCTTAAACTAAATACTAAACCCCACCCTAAACCTTAAAGCCTAAATCCTAAACCATAAACCCTAAAATCTAAAAAACCTAAAACCTAAAAAATAAATCTTGCCTAAAATAAAATAAATAAAAACCTAAACCTAAATTAACTAAAATAAAACTTATACCAAAACAAAAAAAATAAACTAAAGCTAAACCCTAAACTAAATAAAATAAAATAAAATAAAAATAAACCTAAACCTAAACCTAAGTAAAATAAAAAAAATAAAAACAAAACATAAACTACAACCTTAACCTAAACCAAAGCCGAAAAAGAAAATAAAATAAGATATAAAAACTAAACTAAAATAAAATAAATAAAAACCTAAACTAAACTAAAAAATAAAAAACCAAAATAAATTTGAAACAAAACCTAAAGTAAAATTGAAATAAACCTAAAATAAAAAAAATAAAAAAAATAAAAACCTAAACTTAAAAAATAAAACTTAAAAATAAATAAAAAAGAAAACATAAACCCTAAACAAAAAAAAAAAACTTAAACCTAAAATTGAAAGAAACTAAACCAAAACCTAAACTAAAATAAGTAAAATGTAAACATAAAACTAAAATAAACTAAACCTAACACCTAAACTAAATAAAATAAAATAAACCAAAAATAATCCTAAACCTAAACAAAATATAAAACCTAAAATAAACTTAATAGAAAACCTTAAACCTAAACATAAATAATAGAATTAAAACCTAAATCTAAACCTAAAATAAAAATAAAGCCATAACCTAAAAAAATAACAATAAATTAAAGTAAAAAATAAACATAAACTTAACTCTAAACTTTAAAAAAAAACTAAAATAAAAAAAAATAAAATAAATAAACCTAATTTAAATAAACTAGACTAAAATAAAATAAATATAAAGCAAAATCAAAATTATAAATATAATGAACAAAAATAAGAAATAAACTAAAATAAACCTAAACCTGGGTTTACTTATTTTAAAATAATAAAAATTAAAATAAAAAAAAAACTACACAAAACCCAACTAACCCTAAACTAAACTACCCTAAAAAACTGAGCCATAACCCCAAGCTATAACATTGAAACCTAAACCCTAAACTCTTAATAAATAAATAAATAAATAAAAACCCTATCATTAAACCCTAAACCTAAAACACAAACCCTAATCCTAAAACCACTCTAAACCACACTAAATGCTAAACCTTAAACACTAAACCATAAACCTTAAACCCCACCCACCCCCTAAACCACCCAAAACCTAAAACCCAACCTACCAAACTAAATAAAACCTAAAATTAAATATAAACCAAAATCTAAATAAAATAAAATAAAACATAAACTAAAACCTAAACCCAAACCTAAACCTAAACCTAAACCTAAAATAAAATAAATAAATAATTAAACTAAAATAAAATAAATAAATCATAAACTAAACTATTAAAACCTAAAATAGAAAATAAAATAAACTAAATGTGGATAAAATAAAATAAAATAAAATAAATACTAAACCTAAACCTAAAAATACTAAAATAAAACCTCAAGTAAATAAAATAAACCATGAATAAACTAAAACCTCAATATAAAATAAAATAAACCTAAAATAAACCTATTAAATAAATCAAACCTAAAATAAAATAAAACCTAAATAAAACCTAAAAAAAACATAAAATGGAAACCTAAAAATAAAATAAATATAAAACTAAACTAAAATAGATAAAACCTAAACCTAAACCTAAACCTCAAAAAAAAAAAACAATAAAAACCTAAAATAAATATAAAACTGAAAAGAATAAAAATAAACCTAAATAAAAATAAAAAATAAAATAAACTAAAATAAATGAAAAAAAAATTAAATAAACTAAGTAAACCTAAACCTATTGGTTTACTTAATTTTTAAAAAAAAATATAAACCCTAAATCCTGAAGCCTAAACCCTAAACCTACAACCCTAAAAAACCCTAAACCCTAAACAAGCATAAACCCTAAAACCCTAAACCCTAAACCCTAAACCCTAAAACTAGACCTAAAGTAACTAAATAAATTAAAAATTAAACTTAAACCCTAAAATGAAATATACCTAAACCTAAACCTAAACCCTAAGAATTGGCAGAATCTTGATGGCAGGAATATAACCATCAACTAGGCTCAGTCTAGACTTGGCGGTGGAGGCGAAGGCGATGCGGCCATTATCATAGTTATGGTGGGGGATCTGGATGTGCTGGTGGATATGAAGGTGGTGGTTAGAGTAGTGGTGGTTATAGAGGCCAGAGGAGCGATGAAGGTTACTGGCCAGGTGTGGTTATGGCGGGGATCGAGGATATGATGGTGGATCCGCTACTGAGGGGGTTGTTTGGATGGGAATTAGAGAAATTGAAGAACGACCCATTCAATCTTCTACTTATGGAACTTTATCTTTATAATAGAGACGGTTCTAGTTATCTAGGAATTTTTATTTTCTCGTGAGTGCTCATTTTTTATCTATGTATTGATTGTGTCTTAAAAACTTGGTGTGTTACTTGTTTGTGAAATCAAAAGAAGAAATGTTAAATCTAAATTTGTTCTCTATCAAAAAAAAAACAAAACCCAAAACCATAAATTAAGATCTAAACCCTAAACCTAAAATGTAAATGCTAAACCCAAAACTCCTAAACCATAAACCCTAAACAGAAACCCTAAACCACTTAACCTTAATTCCTAAACCCTAAACTAAACCTAAACCCTAAACCCAAACCCTAAACCCAAACCCTAAACCCACCAACCCCAAATCCTAAACCCTAAACCATAATCACTAAAATAAAACCTAAACCAAATAAAAAAACTTAAAATAAAATAAAATCTAAAATAAAATTAAATAAAACCTAAACTAAACTAAAAGAAATAAAATCCTAAAAAATAAAACTAAACCTAAAATATAAATAAATAAATCTAAAATAAAATAAAATAAAAACTAATTAAAAACCTAAACCTAATAAAACTAAAATAAAAATAAAATAAAATAAATTCTAAAAAACATAAAAAAACCTAAACCTAAAATAAAATAAATTAAATCTAAACCTAAACTAAAATAAACTAAACTAAAATAAATAAAACCTAAACCTAAACCTAAAATAAACTAAACTTAAACCTAAATCTAAACTAAATAAAATAAAATAAACTAAAATAAACCTAAAGCTAAATAAAGATAAAACATAAACATGAAAAATAAAATAAAACCATAAACCTAAAAAAAATAAAAAATAAAACTTAAACCTAAAAATAAAATAAAAATAAAACTAAACTAAAAATAAACCTAAACCTAAAAAAAAATAAACTAATATAAAATCCTAAAATAAATAAATTAAACTAAAGAATAATAAAAATATAGTTAAATAAAATTAAAATAAGATAAATTAAAATAAATAAAATAAACTAAAATAAACATAAACCTACTTGGTTTACTTAATTAAAAATAATACAAAAGAAAAACCCAAACCCTAAAACTAACTTAAAACCCTAAACCAAAGTAAACCCTAAAGCATACACCCTAAAACCCTATACCCTAAACTCACAACACTAAACCCTAAACCAGAAAACCCTAAAACCCTAAACTCAAACCCTAAATCATAAATCTAAACCCACTTACAACCCTAAACACTAAGCCCCCCCCCACCCACCTACTAAACCACAAAACCTAAAACCTAAACCTAAACTAAATAAAACATAAAATAAAATAAATAAAGAAAACCAAAATGAAAAAATAAAATAAAATAAAACCAAAATAAAACCAAAATCTAAACCTAAACCTAAAATAAAATTAAATAAAAAATAAAAGCTAAATTAAAATAAAATAAATAACAACCTAAAATAAACCTAAAATAAAATCTAAATAAAATAAAACCTAAATGTAAAATAAAGATAAAATAAATAAAATAAAATAAAATAACTAAATAAAACCTAAACCTAAAATCAACCTAAAATAAAACTTAAAAATAAATAAAAATAAAACCTAAACCTTAAACTAAAAAAATTAGACCTAAAAAAAAAAAAATAAAATAAACCTAAACCTAAACTAGAATAAACTAAACTAAAATAAATTAAACCTAAAACAAACCTAAAATAAACTTAAGAATAAAAACTTAAATAAAATAAAACTAAATGTAAATAATAACAAAATAAACCTAAAATAAACCTAAAATAAAATAAACTAAAAAAACTAAATAAATTCTTAAACTTAAAAAAAATAAAACCTAAAAATAAAAATAAAATAAATAAAAATAAAACATAAACCATAAAAAACAACTTAAACCAAAAATAAAATGAAATAAACAAAATAAAATAAATCTAAACTAATATAAAATAAACTAAACTAAAATAAATAAAACTTAAACCTAAACCTAAACCTAAAATAAACAAAATAAATTAAATCTAAACTAGAAAATAAACCTAAAAAAACCTAAAATGATAACCTAAAACTAAAATAAAATAAAAAAATTAAACCTAAAATAAATAATAAAAAATAAAACTTAAACCTTAAAATAAAATAAAAATTAAAATCAACTAAATAAATAAAGCTAAAGATAAGCCTAAACTTAAAAAAATAAACTAAAGAAAGACCTAAATAAATAAATAAAGAAAATAAATAAACTAAACTAAATAAAATAAAAATAAACATAAATAAAAAATACAAAATAAAATAAAAAAATATATAAAAATAAACTAAATAAACCTAAACTTACTACTACTTAATTTTAAAAAAAAACCTAAACCCTAAGCTAACTTAGTAAACCCTAAACCATAAACCCTAAACCCTAAAAACCCAAAACCCTAAAGCCTAAACACTAAACCCTAAACCTTAATCCATAACCCTAAACCCTAAACTCTTAATCTCTAAACCCTAGATCCCTAAACCTTAAACCCTAAACCCTAAACATTAAACCTTAAAAACCAAAAAAAGCTAAAATCCTAAATCTAAATTAAATAAAACTTAAAAATAAAATTTATAAAATAACCTAAACCTAAATTAAATAAAATAAATATCCAAACTAAAACCTAAACATGAACCTAAAATCAAAAATAAACTAATAAAATAAATAAAATAAAATAAATAAAATTAAAACTAAACTTAAAAATAAAATAAAATTAAGAGAAAAACATAAATAAAATAAAAACATAAAATAAAACCAAATAAACCAAAAAATAAAAATAAAAAAAGATCTAAAAATAAACTTAGAAATAAAACAAATAAATAATAAATAAAATTAACCTACACTAAGAAAATAAACTTAAAATAAAATAAAATAAACCTAAAACCTAAAATAAAATAAATAAAATAAAATAAATAAACTAAACTATAAGATTAAAAATAAACCTAAATAAAATAAAATAAAAGTAAATAAACCAAAACCTCTATTTGCTTAATTTAGAAAAACCCTAACGCTAAAGAACCCTAAATCTAAATCTTAAACCAAACCTAAACTAAACTAAACCCTAAACCCTAGACACTAAATGCTAAACCCTAAACTCTAACCTAATCCTTAAACCCAAACCCACAAACCCTAAACCAAACCATAAATCTAAACCCACCCTAACCCTAAACTCTAAACTCCTTAAACCTACCACTAAACTTAAACCACTAATACTACCACAACCCTAAAATAAATAAACTAAACCTAAACCTTAAACCTCCACCTCCTCCTAAATCATACCAAAACCTAAACCTTAAATCCCTACCTAAATCATCCAAACCACCTAACCCTGACCTGACTAACCTCCACCTAACCTAAAACTACCAAATCCTAAATAATCCACTAAATAAATCCTAAACTCCACAAAATAAAAATAAACTAATCCTCTTGATCACTAAACCCTAAACCTCTCCAACCTAAACCACCTCCCTAAAAACATTCATAAACCTAAATAAAAAATAAAAATAAAATAAAACCTAAACCTAAATAAAATAAATAATAAATTAATAAAACCTAAAAAAAAAAAATAAAATAAAATAAACTAAAATAAAATAAAAAAACCTAAACTAAACTTAAAATTAAAATAAACTTTAGAATAAAAAACTTAAATATAATAAAAACTAAATAAAAATCTAAACCTAAAAAATAAACCTAAAAAAAGATAAAAAAATAAAACCTAAACCCTAAACTAAAAAAAAATCCTAAACTTAAAATAAAATAAAATGAAACTAAACCTAAACTAAAATAAACTATATTAAAACAAATAAAACTTAAACCTAAACCTAAAATAAACTAAACTTAAACTTAAAACTAATTTAATAAAATAAAATAAACCTAAATGTAAACTAAAAAATAAAACCAAAAAATAAACCTAAAATAAAATCCTAAACTTAAAAAAAATAAAATAAAATCCTAAACCTAAACCTAAAAATAAAAAATAAAGCCTAAACCTAAAAAATAAAATAAAAATAAAACTCAACTAAAAATTAAACCTAAACGTAAACCTAAAAAATAAACTGAAATAAAAATCCTAAACTAAAATAAAAAAACTAAACTAAATAAAAATAAAAAATAAACCTAGATAAATATAAAAAATAAAGTAAATTAAAATAAATAAAAAATAAACTAAATATACTAAATAAACCTAAACCTACTAGTTTACTTGATTTTTTTATTTTAAAAAACCTTAAACCCTAAATTCTAAACACTAAACCATAAATGCTAAATCATAAACATACGACCCTAAACAATATAAAACCCTAAACCCTAACCCTAAACCCTAGACCCTAAAAGCGTAAACCATAAAAATGCTAAAACCTAAATCCTAAACCCTAAACCCTAAACCCTAAAGCCAAACCCTAAACCTTAAACCCTAAACCCCAAACCCTAAACCTAAACCTAAAGTAACTAAATAAATTAAAAAATAAACCTAATCCAAAACCTAATAAACCTAAGTAAATGTAAACCCTAAGAACAAAATCTTGGGGAGGACATCCAACCATGCTCAGTCTAGATTATTACATTGATGGTTGGGGATTATTGCTTTGGTGGTGGGGGATCTGTAGGTGCTGGTGGATATGGAGGTGGTGGTCGAAGCATTGGTAGTTATGGAGGTGAGTGGAGCGTAAAGGTTACATCCATTATGGTGGAGGAGGGAAAGATTGGGATATGATGGTGGAGCCCACCTGAGAGGCGGGGTCGATGGAAACTAGAAAGCGAAGAACGATCCGATTTACTACTTATGGAACTGTCTCTTAATAGTAGAAATAGTTCTAGTTATCTAAGCCTTTTGATTTGCTCTATCGTGCTCATTTTTATCTATGTCATAGTGAGTCACTATAGTTCCCAAGAGGGGGGGGGGTGAATTGGGCGATATTAAAAATTTTAAAAGTTAAATCTTAAATTTTATGTTTTAGTAAAACATTAATTTTTGATTTTATAATGACAAGATATAATTCTTAATGCAGAAAAATAAAGTACAAGTAAAAGTAAAAGAGATAATAGGCACACAATTTTACATGGTTCTAAACCCAAAATTAGCCTCACGTCACACCTAACCACCCTTAGCTAGAAAACCACTAAATGCAAAATAGCTTATAAATAATACTCTTATCCTGAGTACAACCCTACAATAATATGTACTCTCCAAAAGTACAACCCAATATAAATTTTATAGAACAAAAGAAAATACAAAATAACAAATTTTGATAAAATATATCTCTCACAAATATACCAAGCTATCCAATTCAAAAGTAATCTAAACTTATAAATGATCACTTTACAACTTACTAATTTGGCAAGATTGAATGCTCACTTAATTTTGATAAAAAATATTAAATAAATATCTTAAAGTGATCTTACTAAGTTGTTTATGTGATTACAATTTGTAGATTAAAATAAAACGATTTCAAAATAAATTCACAATAGACTATTGTACAATAATTTAAATTTCAACAAGGAATAATTTTAAGTTTAAGAGAAACTATAACTAGTATGTGTATAATGGTGTAAGAAAGATTAACTTTCTACTGAACTTCCTTTTTATTAATTATTAAACAATGAAAACAACAAGCTTTACTACATTTCAGCAAGATAAAAATTTTAAAATAAAGGATATTAATTGAAATAAAATGATAAGTGACAAATAAAATAATTAAATTTTTTTAAATTTTTATTTTGATAAAGAAACTTGATTTATAATAGATCTAATATATACTCTAAAATTCCAGCAATAATTTATTTTATTTTAACCAAAATGAACCTTTGAATTAATGAAACTAATCACAAAATACTTAAATAAAATAAGTATATGATAGATTTAAGTAAACTAGTAAGCTTTTAATTAAAAAGAGAGATCTATCAGATATGAAAATAATTTCAGCACAATAAATTAATTTGAAATGCTTAAAATATACTTCTAAAATAGATCTAAGAATTAATGATCTTTTAAATAAGACTAATGAAGAAATATTTC
The DNA here is from genome assembly GCA_021442155.1 of Cymbidium sinense. Taxonomy (NCBI): domain Eukaryota; kingdom Viridiplantae; phylum Streptophyta; class Magnoliopsida; order Asparagales; family Orchidaceae; genus Cymbidium; species Cymbidium sinense. The sequence continues at coordinate 12,374,263 of CM038215.1, forward strand.
AAGAAACCAAAAGAAATTTTTAGGAAGGTAAAAATTTCAACAAGTTGAAATAAATCCTACAAACTATCACAATAGCTTTTCACAAATAATTGATTGAAGAAACTTTGATGTGAAAAACATAGACTTTGATGTCCAAAGACTAATCCACAAAAAAGTATAAATTGGAAAGAATAAATAGATGGTGATAATAGTATGAACAAACTCAAGTAATTTAAGAAAGCTTGCTTAGTTGAAGATGTTGAAGCTTCCAAACCAAGGATTTGATCTTGCAATATTTAGAGAACACTTAGAAGGAAAATCTAGGAATTTTTTACATAGATTTGGTGGAGGGATTTTGAATTTGAACAAGGAATGCTTTCATGATGAGAATGAGGGCTATTTATAAAAAAGAAGGTCATTTTGAATTATTTCAAAAAATATTTTATTCTAATAACATTTTATCATATAATAATTTAATATTCAATAAAAATATAATTTATATTAAAAAATATTAAATTCAAACAACCAAAATTCGATTATTCACATGGGCAAGTCAAAAATAATCAAATATGGCTCTTAATATATTCAAAGCATATAGCATGCATTCATTATTAAAATCAACTAATGTTTGAAAAGTCATAATAAATACAATTTTAATCCAACGTGGGTCATGTAACCTATCAAATTGAAGGAAAAAGTCCAAGGAATCCATTGAAGATGAAATCAGATATAAATGCCTTGATTATAAAATGGCTTTGACTAAAATACAAATTTTAACATATTTTTGTTAATTTTGAAATATGACATTTAAATATTATGATATAATTTATATATAATCATACATATGTTAGTTATCATATAACCTTAAAACCAAATTAAAAAATTTCATTATATTAAGTATATAAACTAATTACACTTAATAATCATAATTTATTATCATTTATTATTTTGACAATTCAAATGCTATGTATGAAACATATAATTCAATGTTAATTAGATAGACATTTATATAAATTAACCTCATTATCATTATTTAAAATAAATAAAAATAATTTGTTAAGTTTTGAGCAAATTGATTCTTGCCAATGAACTCATATGAATTTCAAGGATAGTTATAAATGTATATAACTTAAAATATTGTATCTTAAGCTTCACATTATCCAATTTGATCTATCTTTCATTCTTCTATTTTGGCAATTTTCTCAAACATATTATGAGATTAATTGGATATATAATATTTAGAATTTTATTCATTGATTGAGGTTCATTAAGACAACAACCACTTGTGTCTAAGAAAACTTATTGTGTTACTTTGGTTGAAATCAAAAGAAGAAATGTTAAATGAATTTATACTATTAAAAAAAACCTAAATCATAAACTAAAACCTAAACCTAAACCTAAAACCTAACGACAATTTGCTAGAGCCTTTTCGTCTTAACCTTTGTTCATCCTTTTGGATTGGACTTTTGGTTTTAGTGGTTGGTGGTTGCCTTTGTCCCCTTTTGTTTATTTGTCTTCTAATGATTGTGCGGTGTTTCCTTAAGTTGATGGTTTCATTTTTGAGCTATTTAGTCATTTGTGGTTGATCACCCTTGTTTGGCTTTGTGACTGGTTATTGTTGGCACTTTGGCTTGAGGGATCCTATCTTGGTTTTATTTGCTATTTCTTTATTAATTGGCATTGGTCTAGTGCTTGATGATGGTTGGTTCTAATTTTCCCTTGTTTGGAGCTTGGAAAGGTATTTAGTTAATCACTATTGTTGGTGTTCTGACTTTGTTCTAGCCTCTCTCTACGTTAGTGTGATTAGTCTGTTGTGGTTTTTTTTATGGTTTGGCTGCTAGCTAGTTGCTACCCGATTGCTCTATATTTAATGGTGTTGGATCTGGAACTTTATGGGCTATTGGCCTTGGATGTTTGCTTGTATCAAGAATGCTAGCTATGATGGGTTTGATGTTACTCGCCTCTTTTCTCTAGTTGGTAGCATCACATATGATTGTAACCCTTCTTTATGAAGTTTGGATGCTCATATGTATTGTTTCCCCTTAAGATTATCCTAATTGAGCCTAAGCCTTCTCTTTCTCAGCTCTCTCCTTTTCTTCTCTTAATCTTTATCCTTTTTAGTTATGAATTATTCCTTTGTAGTGTTTTGCATATTTCTTTTACAAGTTGGAACATTATAGAGGGAATGATGGTTGCTCAGTCAACCCAAGTGTTGTTGCAGTGGATCTTACTTATCTTACTTTCTCAAAGGAATCATGAATTATTGCTGACTCATCCTTTTACTATTTTCATGACTTATTTTAGTCTTATGTGTCTTTTTCTCTTATGCTTTTTAGGCGACGTATTTAATCTTTTGTTTTCTTTTATTTTTCTAATATACTTGGATGGGGGTTTAGCTAGGTAGGTTTTTTGTAACTCTGAGAGCACTAGAATTTTAGAACTTTACCTCTTTTAAAAAAATTATACCTTTTCATTTTATGGTAATAAAATTCTAACTTTTGCCAAAAAAAAAACTCTAAACCCTAAACCCCTAAAACCCTAAAACCCTAAACCCTAAACCCTAAACCTAAACCCTAAACCTTATAACCTAAACCCTAAACCTTAAACTCTAAACCATAAAACCCTAAACCTTAAATCCTAAACTAACCCTAAACCCTAAAGCCTAAACACTAAACCCTAAATCCTAAACCCTAAATCCTAACCCTAAACCTAAACCCTAAACCCTTAGTTCTAACCCTAAAGCTTAAACCCAAAACCCCAATCCCAACGTAAACCTAAGTAATAAATCATTAAAAAATAAACCTAAACCCCAAAACTTAATAAACCTAAACCTAAACCGAAAACTTAAAAATGGGCATCACCGTCAACCAGGCTCTATCTAGGTATGGTGATGGAGGCGAAGGTGGAGGAGGTGATTATCATAGTGGTGGTGGGAATCTAGAGGTGCTGGTGGTTATGGAGGTGGTGGTTGGAGTAATGGTGGTTATGGAAGCGGGAGGAGTGACGGAGGTTACATCCGATGGTGGCGGAGGGAAAGATCGAGGATATGATGGTGGATACCACTACTCGAGAGGCTGGGGTGGTTCTGATGGGAACTGAAGAAAATGAAGAACGGTCAAACCGTTCTACTGCTTATGGAACTGTGCCTCCATAGTAGAGACGGTTCTAGTTATCTAAGGTTTTTGATTTTCTCTATGCATGCTCATTTTTTATCTGTCATCGCTCGTGTCTTAGAAAACTTGGTGTGTTACTTGGTTGATGAAATCGAAAAGAAGAAATGTTGAATCTAAATTTATTCTTTGTTAAAAAAAACCAAAAACCCTAAACTAAAGCCTGAACCCTAAACTATAAAACATAAACCTACAACCGTAAACCCTAAACTGATAAACCCTAAACCCTAAACCCTAAACTCTAAACCTAAAGCCTAAACTTTAATCCCTAAATACTAAAATCTACAACCCTAAACCCTAAACCCTAAACCCTAAACCCTAAGCCCTAAACCCTAAAAACCTAAAAACTTAAACCTAAACTAAATAAAACCTAAAAATAAAATAAATTAATAAACCAAAACCTAAATAAAATTAAAAAAATAAAATTAAATAAAAACCTAAACTAGAACCTAAACCTAAACCTAAAAATAAAATAAATTAAATTAATAATAATAAACTATAATAAATTAAATAAAATCCTAAAGTAAACCAAAATATAAAATAAACCTAAGAATAAAAATCAAAATAAAATAAAAACTAAATTTAAAATAAAAATAAAATAAACCTAAAATTAAATAAAATGAAAACGAAAACCTAAAAGATAAACCTCAAAATAAAACCTAAACCCTAAACTAAAAAAAACCTAAACCAAAAATAAAAATTAAATAAATAAAATATAAACTAAATAAAATAAAATAAACTAAAAATAAACCTAAACCTAAAATAAAAAGTAAAACCTAAAAATAAACCTAAAATAAAAACTTAAAACCTAAACCTAAACCTAAAAAATAAAAGAAAAATAAAACTCAACTAAAAAATAAACCAAATCCTAAACCTAAACTTGAAAAATAAACCAAAATTAAAAACCTAAACTAAAACAAATAAAACTAAAATAAATAAACTAAACTAAATATAAATAAAAAATAAACCTAAATAAAAAATAAACTAAATAATCCTAAACTTACTAATTTACTTATTTTTTTTAAAAAAACATAAACCCTAAATCCTAAACCCTGAACCTTAAAGCCTAAAGCCTAAACCTACAACCCTAACCCTACACCCTAAACCCTAAAAAACCCTCAACCCTAAACCCTAACCCTAAATCCTAAACCCTAAAAACATAAACCCTAAAACCCTAAACCCTAAACCCTAAACCCTAACCTTTAGAACTAAACCCTAAATCCCAATCCCTAAACCTAAACCTAATGTAACTAGGTGAATTAAAAAACAAACCTAATCCTAAAACCTAATAAACCTAAACCTGAAACCTAAGAATGGTATCACCTTCTGATTAAGGTCGGGATTCTTTATGGTTAGTACTACTAAGCTTTGGTTGCCCTTTAGTTTTGTGGCTCCCCTTTTTATTGGACTCCTATTGTGTTGGTTTTAGGATGGTTTGGTGATTGGCATGCTTTATAGCTTGCTTTTTTAATATTTTTCCAAGCCTCTTTTTTTCACTGTGAGGGTTTATTGGCTGGTGGTTGCTTGATGGCTGTGGTATTTTCCAACCTTTTGCTTTCAGTTTTGGCTATTTGGCATCGTGATCATTGGTTGAACCTGGCCTTTGGCTTTGTTCATTCCTATGCTAACTTACTCTATCTCAAGCTGTTACCTGCCATATAGTTTTCATTCCCCTTTTTTGGTAGTTTTTTTAAAGTTTTTTTTATGGTGTTTGCCTATTGGCTGGATGACCCATTGGCTTGTCATTTCTTTTTGTTGTAGGATGAACCTGTATGTGGTTTTGGTTGTTCTTGGCTCTGTTGCTATTTCTCCTGATTCTTGCTGCTATCATTGGCTGGGTAGCCTTGATGGCTTTGATGGTGGCTATTTCTTGGCAGTTGTCCTATTTGGTTGGTTACTTTACTCTGGTTTGGCTGGATGTTTTGATGGTTAGTTTCTTATTTAATCTTGATGATAGATGTTAGAACTTGGCTAACTCTTGGTTGTTGGCTATTTTGTTTAATCGTGGTAAGTTGGCTATGATGTATGGGATGTTTCCCCTATTATTCTTTTGGCTGGTGGAACCATATGTGATTGTAACCCTTCTTCTAAAGTTTAGATGCTCACATATCCTGCTGCCCCTTGAGGTGAATGTAATTGAGCCTGAGCCTTATCTAAGATTTTTATGATTTTGTTCCTTTTGTGTACTTAGCTTGTCCTTATTTCTAGATGCTTATCTCTATCTTAAGTTCTTTGCAGGTTTGTGGCAGGTTTTGGGGCTGTAGGTGGTTTGTGCATCTCACATAAGATTTTGGGATATAAATGGCTTTGGCCACCCTTGTTGGAATTTTGTCCTATTTCTTTCCTAGTTTTTGCCTTTCCATTCTTTTTATTTGGTTTTCTTGTAATAGGTAGGTGAGTTACCTCTTCAAGCAAATTATAACTCTTTGAGCAGTAGTTTATCCCCTTTAAGGACCTTTTATGTTTTTCTTTTTGGCAATAAAATTCTCCCACTTTTGATTTTTCTTTTAAAAAAAAACCCTAAGAACGGGCAGAACCTTGACGGTGGAAATGAAGGCGGAGGCGGCGGTTATCGTAGTGGTTGTGGGGGATCTGGAGGTGGTGGTCAGAGCAGTGGTGGTCATGGAGGTGGAAGGAGTGACGGAGGATACAGCTATGGTGGTGGCAGAGGGAGAGATCGGGGATATGATGGTGGATCCCGCTACTCAAGATTCTGCGGTGGTTTTGATGGGAACTGGAGAAAGTGAAAAATGGTCGATTCGATTTGTTGCTTATGAAACTGTCTTTACAGTAAATACAATTTTAGTTATCTAGGGCTTTTGATTTGCTCTATGCGTCCTCATTTTCTATATATGTCATCGCTTGTGTCTAAGAAAACTCGGTGTGTTACTTGGTTGATGAATTAGAAAAGAAGAAATGTTGAATCTGAATTTGTTCTCAGTTAAAAAAAATTCAAAAACCCTAAACCCTAAACTAAAACATGAACCCTAAACCAATAACTTAAACCTTAAACCCTAAATCGTAAACCAAATCCCTAAACCCTAAACCCTAAACCAAATCCCTAAACCCTAAACCCTAAACCCCAAACCCTAAACCCTAAACCCTAAACCCCAAACCCTAAACCCTAAACCCTAAAACCTAAAAACCTAAATACCTAAACCTAAACAAAATAAAACCTAAAATAAAATAAATAAAACCTAAACCAAAATGAAATAAAATAAAAAAATTAAACTAAAACCTAAACCTAAACCTAAACCTAGACCTAAACCTAAACATAAAATAAAATAAAAAATAAAACTAAACTAAATTAAAATAAATAAAAAACTAAACAAAATAAAAAACCAAAATAAAATAAAACTAAACCTAAAATAAAATTAAAATAAAGTTAAAATAAAATAAAATAAAACCAAATATAAACCTAAACCTAAAAAATAAACATAAAAATAAAACCTAAAAATAAATGAAAACTAAAACCTAAATCCTAAACTTAATAAAAAAAACCTGAACCTAAAAATAAAAAATAAAACCGAAACCAATAAAATAAATTAAAAATAAAACTAAACTAAAAAATAAACCAAAATCTAAACCTAAACCTAAACCTAAAAAATAAACAAAAATAAAAAACCTAAACTAAAATAATAAACTAAACTAAATATAAATAAAAATAAAGATAAATCTAAATAAAAATAAAAAATGAAATAAACTAAAATAAATAAAAAATAAACTAAATAAACCTAAACTTATCATTTTACTTAATTTAAAATAATAAAAAAATAATAATAAAAAATAATAAAACCCTAACCCTAAACCCTAAACATACAACCCTAAACCCTAAAATCCTAAACCCTAAACCTAGACTAAAACCTAAACCCTAAAAAAATAAACCCTAAACCTAAACCCTAAAAACCCTAAACCTAAACACTAATACTCTAAATCTAAAACCCTAAACCATAAATCTTAAACCCCAAAACCCTAAAACCTAAACCAAAAGAAAATTAAATAAAATAAAATAAAACCTAAACCTAAACCTAAAATAAAATAAAATAGAAAATAAAACTAAAATAAAATAAAATAAATAAAACCTAAATTAAACAAAATAAAATAAAATAAACCTAAAAATAAAAACTTATATAAAAAAAACAAAACCTAAAATAAGAATAAAATCAACCCATGATATAATAAAATAAAAACTAAATAAAAACCTAAACCTAAGAAATAAACCTAAAAATAAAAACAAAAAATAAATAAATAATAAGACCTAAACCCTAAACTAAAAAAAATTTAAACCTAAAATAAAAATAAAATAAACAAAAATAAACCTAAACCTAAACTAAAATAAGCTAAACAAAAATAAATAAAACTTAAACCTAAACCAAAACCTAAAATAAACTAAACCTAAACTAAATAAAATAAAATAAACATAAACTAAACTTAGAAATTAAACCTAAAAAAACCTAAATTAATAACTTAAATCCTAATCCTAGAAAAATAACAAATAAAACCTCAACCTTAAAAATAAAATAAAAATAAAACAAAACTGAAACCTAAACCTAAAAGATTAACTAAAATAAAAAAAACCTAAACTAAAAGAAATGAATGTAATATAAAGAACATAAACTAAATAAACATAAAAATAATCGTAGATAAAAATAAAAAACAAAATAAACTAAAATAAATAAAAATAAACTAAATTAACATAAACATACTAATTTACTAATTTTTTTAAATAAAAAACCCTAAACCCTAAACTCTAAACCTTAAAACCTAGAGCCTTAAACCCTAAATCCTAAACCCTAAACTTTAATCCCTAAACCCTAAACCTACATTGCTAAACCTTAAACCCTAAACCCTAAAACTATAACCCTAAACCCTATATCCTAAACCATAAACCAAAAAACCCAAGAAACTCTAAACCTTAAGCCCTAAATCCTAAACCTTCCCACCCTAAAACCATAAACTAAATCATCCCTCCCCCTGGGATCACTTAAACCTGATCCACCCTAAACCATATGACCCTAAACCCCATCCCAACCCACCCTAAACCCTACCCTTCTAAACTCTAAACCTAAACTACTAAGCCTAAACTCTTTAGCCTGTAACTAAACCCTAAACCCTAAAAACCCTAATGCTTAAACACTAAACCTTAAACTCTAAACCTTAAGCCCTAAACCCAAACCCTAAACCCTAAACTCTAAAACTCTAAACCCTAAACCCAAAAACCTAAACACTATGCCCTACACCCTAACACTAAACCTTAAACCCTAAACCCTAAACCTAAACCTAAATAAACTAAATAAATATAAAAATAAATCTAAACCGTAAAACCTAATAAACATAAACCTAAACCTAAACCTAAACTCTAATAATGTGAAGAACCTTGACGGCAGGAACATCAGCATCAACTAGGCTCAATATAGATCTTAGGGTGGAGGCGAAGGCGAAGGCGGCAGTTTTCATAGTGGTGGTGGGATATTTGGAGGTGCTAGTGGAATTGAAGGTGGCGGTAGGAGCAGTGGTGGTTATGGAGGTAAGAGAAGAGAATGAGGTTACAGTCATGCTGGTCATGGAGGGATAGATCAGAAATATGATGGTGGATCCCGCTGTTCGAGAGGTGGTGGTGGTTTTGATGGGAACTAGAGGCGGAGATCGGTGATCCAATCATCTTATGGGAATGTGTTTTACGTAGAGATAGTTATCTATGGGTTTTGGATTTACTCTATGTGTGCTCATTTTTGATCTATATCGTCACTTATGCCTTAGAAAACTTGGTGCGCTACTCGGTTGGTTAAATCAAAAAGAAGAAATGTTGAGTATAAATTTTTTCTCTATTAAAAAAATAACCTTAAACCCAAAACCCTAAACCTAAAACCTAAACCCTAAACCTGAAAACCATAAACCCTAAACACTAAACCCTAAACCGTAAAACCTAGACCCTAAAGCCTAAAATCCTAAACCATAAACCCTAAAACCTAAACCCTAAACCCTAAAACCTATAACCCTAAACTCCAAACACTAAACCTTATACCCTAAACCCTAAAAACCCTAAACTCTAAATTCTAAACCATAAACACTAAACCTTATACCCTAAACCCTAAAAACCCTAAACTCTAAATTCTAAACCATAAACACTAAACCTTAAACCTTAAACCATAATTCCTAAACCATAAACCCTAAACCCACCAAACCCTAAACTAAACCCTAAACCCTAAAACCTAAACTTCCTAAACCTCCCTAAACTTAAACCCAAACTATAAACCCTAAACCTAAATCCTAAACCTAAACTTAAGCCTAAACTAAACCCTAAACCTAAAATAAAAACATAAAACCCAAACCTAAAAAAATAAAATAAAAACCTAAACTTAAAATTAAAATACATAAACATAAAAATAAAATAAAATAAATCTAAACTAAAAATAAACCCAAACCTAAACCTCTTAAAATAAACAAAATAAAATTAAACTAAAATAAATAAACTAAACTAGATAAAATAAAATGAACCTAAATAAAACAAAATAAAATAAACTAAAATAAATAAAAAATCAAAATAAACAAAATAAACCTAAACCCACTCATTTACTTAATTTTGAAAAAAAATTTAACAAAATAATAAGAAAACCCTAAACCCTAAACCCTAAACCCTAAACCCTAAAAACCCTAAATCCTAAACCCTAAACACTAAACCCTAAACCCTAAACCTTAAACCCTAAACTTTAAACCCTAAACAACCCCAAGTCCTATAACCTTAAACCCTAAACCCCAAACACTAAACATTAAACCCTAAACCCTAAACCCTAAAACCCTAAATCCTAAAACCCTAAAATAAACCTAAAACCTAAACTTACTAAGTCATAAGTTATCCCTAAACCCTAAACCCTAAACCCTAAAAACCCTATACCATAAAATGTAAACACTAAACCATAAACCCTAAAGCTTAAATCCTAAACCCTAAACCCTAACCTTAAACCCTAAATCCTAACCCTATTGGAGGTGCTGGTTGATCTAGAGGTGCTGATGGATATGAAGGTGGGGGTTGTGGGAGGAGTGATGGAGGTTACAACCGTGGTAGTGGTAGAGGGATAGATAGGGGATATGATGGTAGATCCCCTACTGAGAGGCAAGGTGGTTGATGGGAACTAGTGTGGCGAAGAACACCGATCTAATCTATCGCATAAGGCTGTCTTTCAGAAAGGCTTCTAGTTATCTAAGGTTTTTGATTTGCTCTATGCGTGCTAATTTTTTATCTATGTCATCGCATGTGTCGTAGAAAACTTGGTCTGCTACTAGATTGATGAAATCAAAATTAAGAAATGTTGAATCTGAATTTGTTCTATTTTAAAAAACACCTTAAACCTTAAACCCTAAACCCCAAACTGAAACCTAAACCCTAAACCTTAAACCCTAAAAATCCAAAAAATCCTAAAACCCTAAACCGGAAACCCTAATCCCTAAACCCTAAACCATAAACTAACATAAACATTAAACCCTAAACTAACATAAACCCTAAACCATAAACCCTAAACTAACCTAAACTCTAAACCCTAAATATTAAACTAAAACCATAAACCCAAAACTTAAAAACCCTAAAACCTTAAAATAAACCCCAAAATAATTAAACCTTGAACCCTAAAACCAACCACAAACCCTAAACCCTAAACCTAAACTTAAACCTTACACCCTAATCCTAAACCTAAACCAAACTCCACCACCCCCCTCCTAAACTCCACTAAATTGTCACTCTAAACCTTGCCTAACTAAACCCTAAATCCTGGGCTTTAAACCACTCTAAACTCTGGGCTCTAAACTTGCAGGCCTAAACCTCACACTAAAAGCACTACTAAACCTATCCTAAAACAGTTGCCCTATATAACTACCATATCCACTGACCCTCTCCATGACCCTAAATCTCCTAACTGACCTTGACCTAAACCCTAATCTAAACCCTAAATTAAACTCCCTAAACTCACACTTTCAACTAAACCCTCCTACCCTAAACTTTCTCTCCACTTAAACCTCCTAAACCCTAAACCCCTCCTACACTAAACCATTAAACCCAGCCAAACTAATCTGTAAAACCAAAACTCTAAACCACTAACCCTAAACTTAACTGACCACCCAAACCACCAAATCCCTCACTGTGGCTACCCACCCAAACTATAAACCTAAACCCTAAATCCTAAAAAACCCTAAATCCTAAACCTAAACTCTAAACTATAAACCCAAAGACACTCTAAAGCATAGACACTAAACCTTAAACCCTAAACCCTAAACCTTAAACTTTAACCCCTAAACCCTAAACAATAAAACCTTAAACCCTAAAACTTTAAACACTAAAACCCTAAACACAAAACCTTAAACCCTAAACCTTAAACCCTAATCCCTAAACCTTAAACCTTAAACTTAAACTTGAAGTAATAAAAATAAAGCTAAACCATATAAGCTTAACCTAAATCTAAATCTAAACCCTAAAATGGGTGAATCTTGCTGGCATGAACATCACCGTCAACCAGATCAATCTAGATCTGGCCATGGAGGCTAAGGCAGAGGCAACGGTTATCGCAGTGGTGGTGGGAATCTAGAGGTTCTGGTGGATATGGAGGAGACGGTTATGGAGGCAGGGCGAGCAATGGAGGTTATAGCCGTGGTGGTGGCTGGATCGTGGATATGATGGCGGATCCGCTACTAGATAAAGCGGGGTAGTTGATGGGAACTAGAAAATCTGAAGAATGGACGATCTGATCCACTACTTATGGAACTGTATCTTTATAGTGGGGACGGTTTTAGTTATCTTGGGTTTTTCATTTGCTCTATGCTAGCTCATTTTTTATCTATGTCCTCGCTTGTCTTTTACAAAACTTAGTGTGCTACTTGCTTGATGAAATCAAAAAGAAGAAATGTTGAATATGAATTTGTTCTATGTTAAAAAAACCATAAACCCTAAACCATAAACTAAAACATAAACCCTAACACTAAA